>CALNXI010004663.1:0-23272 GCA_942486025.1 Porites evermanni | reverse complement strand
GGGAAATTATTAGGATTTGGACAAAACGCAAGTGAAATTATTCCCTAATTTCACGAGTATACCATTTGATTACCTATTAATATCATGGGTGACAAATTACGTTAGCAATCTTGGATTTTTGACATGTTTCAGTCCTGGATCATATCGATCGAGAACTCCACCCTCTCAAACGTTTAGACCTTAAATTTGGCTTATAAAGTTCAGAATTTTCCAGACTTTTTTGGCAAAATACCTGTTAGAATCCTTCTTGATGTTCTCTTGTGTGTTCAGGTTTTCTAAAGCGTCTTTTTGTGCCCTGACATCTTCATTCACCACATTTTAAAACTTCGTCGCCATCTTGACACTGAGACTTACGGAAGGGTTGCCACTGGCAATTTTGTAATTTCACATGTGAAATTACAAATTAACTCTGAAATTTCGTGTCAAAATTAAGGAGTAATTCGTCACCTATGATATTAAATTACTAATAAAATCATTGGACTGATTGATTTTGGACTACACTGTTGGAGTCTTGAGGTGCACCATATACACAAACCACCTGGGTGGAAATCTTGTGCAAAAAATAAATCTATTAAATTTGAAGTGGTGGGTGAACGACCCACTACAAAGTAAATCCAAATCAGCTGAACAGACTTAAAAGGGTAGAAAAATAAATTTATTGCATCGCCTCAAATCACAGCCCATATTTTCTGAAACATCCCAAATGGAATGATGTGGACCATTTGATTTTCCAACCTGAATTTCCGGTTTTCCTCTGTAAATAGTAAGTACACTGTACCCTTGGTTTTTCATGATATGACCTCCAGGACATGTATGTCCACACAACACATACTTTTGATGACTGACTGCCCCTGGGTCACCAAGGATAATTCCAAAGCAGAAATTATATTGAAATGCTAGCGTAATTGAAATTGTTGTTCATTCCATACACTTACAGATAGTATCAGACAGTTTAATCCTTTACTGAAAGGTACATCAGTAACAAGTCAATCATAGGACAATGTCCTTTTTAATGATGATCTGAATGTTGCCTTTGTTGGAGCCTCAGCAAGGTCAGAATACATACAATTGATACAAACATTTTTGCATTATCTAGAGTGATTTAATAATTTTATTGTAACTTGTGAATGTAATGAAAAAGGCAAAATTTGTCTTATTCTTTGATACTTTTATTTAGAGACCGTGAGAATCAAGCAAAAGACTTGGTTTTAAGATTGAAAAACATGAAGGTACATATGTATTGTATATTTAAGCTACATTACCAGTTGCAAAAGTACTTGAGACACTGTACCCTATTTTTGGCTTAAATGGCCTGCCCATGATCTTGTGCTTGTAAAACCCCCTCCACCCCTTATCAAACTTGTAAGACCATGCTCAAAACTTAAAGGAACAACTTTGAATGGAGAGAAGGAGGTAGGTGAGTATTTTCTTTTACAGAAGTGTGACTATGGCAGCGATTTGCAGTAAGGAAGGCTGATTTTTCGTCAGAGTGTCTCAACATTTTTGCACTGGTTGTAGCTTTATTCTAAAGTCATAGTGGAGGTGATTGGTTATTCTTTTAATTAGTTATTGGCAAATTTGATGTAAGACCTCTAGTGTGTTAAATAGGCCCAGTTCTGCAAGGTTAATTGGTTAGCCCAATATATAATTTTATACTATAAAGGCCAATAATAACGGACAGGCGGATGAGCGGGTGAATGGCCGTTATGTGACTGCCAATCAATTATGTAACTGCCAATCAATTTTATGACTTCTAGTTCATTCAGTTGTGCTAATAGTGCTACTCATATAAATTCAAGGAATCACGATTAAACACTTGTTTATTAAGGGTGGTGTAATGATTGGTCTTGGATTTCATATATTATTTTCTTATTTAATTAAGGAGGTGGCGTGGTCGAGCGGTTAGAGCACTGGACTTGCAGTCGGGCCCTTTCCCGGGTTGAACAAGCACCGCTCTAACTGTCAGCTGGGTTTGTTTTTGGGATTCCCACGTTCAGTTCCTAAGCCAAGCTTGTAAATTTCTACCTGGCTTGCTCTTGGCCAGTTGGGATTCCAACTTGTTATGCTTGTTTCAGTAATTTTTTTGTTTCTGTCCTTAATTGTGGGCCACATTTTAGACTATACAGTTACCAGAAAATAATTTGTGTTATCCATTAAAAGTCATAAAATTTTAATTTCTTTATTTTTCAGGACAAACTTGGCCCAAGGTCTTTCAACAACAACAGCAACAACAACAACAATGTATTTATTTAAAGAAATATAAAGTTTACATTCTTTATGTCCTGCAAATCGCTTTAATTCTAATTTAGGTAGGACAAGACTTTAAATCAAGATGGTATGAAATTAATACATAAGAAAAAAAGAAAAGGAAAGAAATACAATAACATACAGAAAGAAACACCTTACATATAAATTCAAGTACAAGGGAAATATGTGATGCGCTCTCTTAATGGCCTGAAAGAGGAGGTATGATTAAATATTTTACCTTTATTTTCTCTTTCATTTTCATAGAAAAAATACAACAAAGTTCGTTACAAGGATATAGAATTGTTCTGATATCCCTTCAATTTAACTTTTTTTGACTGAACAGGTGCCCCGTCTTTTTGTCAACTTGGTTCCGCCCATGGACGTGTCTCTACTTTATGAATTATATGGAGGTTCTTCCCACTCCTGTGAAATCATGGGCTGGTGAGTGAAAAACAGAATGTTTAGGTAGCACTGCTTTGGCATGGGTTGATAATTTGACCATTTCAGCTGCCAAAGTTGCATAATTTTAATCCATTATCTTGTTGTGTTGGGGTAGATCGTTTTTATTGATCTGGGAAAAAGGTTGTTGACTGGTTTCAGTGTTCTCAGCTACATGCACTTTGATTTTTAAACCTGAAGCGGACATGACTTGTGGGTTCAAAAACCTTTCACAATTGTCAGAAATTTAAACTTACTGTAATTAAAATCATTAGCATGTGATATATCAGATTTGAGGGTAGGCAAGGTTACAGGTACATAATGTTTTCAAGAGTTGTGCAGTCAGTCTGGTACATTTCTTGTGAACTGTAGTATTTTCAGAAACTGTTAGTTGTTCAGTTTATTATTAAAAGTAGTATTTTAAGTTATTATCCATAACACTATTCTGAACCTCCCCTTACCTTTATACTCAATGAAATTGTTGTTGTGTTCTTTTCTTTAAGTTCATGCCAGCACTTGAAGAAAGGTGGCGAGGAGAGGGCCAAAATTTCACTAGCTGTGAAAAATTACAAGGTAACTGTTCGTGTAGTTCTAATAAGGATGAAACGCCTGTTACAAAATAAAACTTTGAAAAACCTTAAGATCTCGTTGGTAGAGTGGTTTTCGTTTGAGTGTCGTAAAACCAAAACCAAAGTAATTACTCTGGCCAATCACATAGGACACAGACAATACATTGAACCAATCAAAACTCGAAGTAATTACATGTGGCTGACGCAAAGCGCGGGAAAATGCATGCGAGCGCGTCACAATTGGCTTTGGTCTTACTTCTGATTGGATGAAAAGGTGGCGCGAATCTTTTAAGCCAATCGCATCGTGTAGAAAGTGCAAAACCAATTACTTTTCGACACTCAAATGAAAACCGCTCTAATAGTGGGTTAACATCGTTTAGAATTTGTGATGTTCTTGTAGGAGGTGTCCTTGTGGTTATTAACGTTTATTTACTAGACTACGAGTAGTCCCCCACGACACGCGGCGGGGAGAGCGTGTCGCCTTTTCTGGCGTGGGGTGATTTTCACGCGCGCTCGCGTTTCGCTCGTTCTACTATCCCTGAGGAAAAATGGGGGACTACTCGTAGTCTATTTATTTAATTACCGTTTTTAGCACCTTTTGAGGGAACTAGTAAGCAGTGGTCTTTATGACACACAGAACAACTTTGCGGTGGTTATTCAACCTGCTCTTCAACTACCTCCGAAAACTAAGGTACGGGAAGCTGCTCTTTTGCTATTTAATTAGTTTTCCGTTATCTGAGTGTTCATAGTCAACGTTGTCAGAAAATAACTTATGATTCTTGCTCAGGTGTCGCTCATGTAGTTTATTGATATTTCTGGTAGTAAGCGGAGCTTGTTGAGCATGATCTTGGGAAAAGGCCGAGGGCTGCTCTTTGGGCTTTGTTTTTCACACATCTCTATACCCAACTGAGGATCCTGTTCACGGATTAAGACGGACTTAAAAGAACGTTTTCACCTTCGTAGCCAGCGTCTATGAAAATGTCTTGGAAAAAAGAAAACTTTTACGTAAGAAAGGAGTTTAACTCCCACTGGATTTTTTTGGAAGACCAACATGGCCGCTGTTTCATTGTTTTGAGACACCAATATGGCCGCCGTGACGTCATGTGAAAACGCTATATAATTCAAGTATCTTAGGGCGGGAGTGGGACTTTAAATACCTTCTCTTTGATACTCCCTTTCCCCCAATTAAAGCCCGTGCCGTTAAACCATAGTCTCTTCTTCAAAAGGGCATTAATATAGCTTCCCACGGGTCCACCAGGGCTCGTTATCATCCAGCAAAGTCAGAAGTTTTGAATCTTTATCTTTACCCTTTCTTCTTGCAGGATGGCAAGTTAGTGGAGGAATTTTTCGGCTTGGACTGTCTGCACTTTTCAGCACAGGGCCATGCGGCAGCAGCTCTAGCCTTATGGAGAAACGTGGTATGGTATTATCTATATATTAGACTGCAAAACAGTCGGTTTTTTTCTCAAAATCAGTAGAGAAATCGGTAAAGCGTGGCGTAAGAGTCTTACGCACACGAAGTGTGTGAGCCTCACACGCTCTCTCCCCAGTCTCGCTCTCTGTTTTCAGCCTCGTTCCAGACCTTTTTTTTGACTGCTCGCGCGTACTTGAATAGACAAAAATACGGACTGTTTTGCAGTCTATCTTTTCTATCTTGCTTTCCTCTTTCGTTACTTTCTTTTATAGAGATAGAAGTTCTACAAGTAATATTACTAATTTGATGTGGTCATTGCACGCGTGCTGAACAAGAATGCTGTATAATGACAGACAAGAAACAATAGACAACTCCCAAAGCACAAACTCAGCCAAAACGCTAAAAATCTTCAATGTTTACTCAAGTTTGGGCTTATAGAAGATAATGTCACAGTTTTTCAATGACCATGAAATTCAGAGTCCGGGTAGTTAGTTAATCAATTGTGGCCCTGAAAAAATTTGAAGGAAAAAAAACTACGAATTTTTAAGAAAATGCTTTTTTCGTGAGAAGGACTCTTAAACGCTGACAAACGTCAACAAATAGCGAAAACTATAATTTCTATATGTTTGCTTTGCTCGAAATCGCGCGCATTTACAAGGCCCTAAAGCGTTTTGCTGACTTGCAAGGACTCATCTGTTATAACGATACGCAAAATAAAGGGATGAATCTCTTAGTTTATTAGATATAATCCGTGTAAAGTTTGCTTATCATTTTCGCATAAATTATGACCTAAATTTGGAAACCGCTGAATTTCTCGAATTGGGTCTTTGCGATTTTGGTGAAACTCTGTTCAGCGCAAGGCACTAATGCGCACTATGTGTAGCCGAGAGATTTTCACGAAAAAATGCCGGCAACAGCAGGTTTTCGACTCAGACCTCAAAGGGGCGTGGCATTATATCCACGTGACACTTACTCCGATCGCCAAAAACTTTATGTTATATTGTAGATTGATCTATATGTTATCCATTCTATGTGTTAGACTTACGATAAAAGTAAAGGTGGGGATACCAGAGAGCTTCAAAGTAGGATGGTACCCCCCCAAAAAAACTGGGTCGAGTCACCTTAATTCATGTCCAAAACAAATGGTCTTGTCTCAATGTAGTTAATCAGAGAAAAGTCAGAGTAAGTGTTGTAAACCCGATTTGTCCACCTGTAGCCGTCTACCTCTCCACTATAAAAGCCGGCACTTCCAAATGTTTATGTTAACTGCCTTGTCAAACCAATTATGTTTGTTCTAAAAAGTATTCCATAAAAATTTGTCATTTTTTTCGATACATCGTTGAATGTGACGTAAATGTCTCAAGCGAGACCTTTAAGGAGTACCCCAGACCAGTGAGTGACTTTAATGCCGACCCCTCTCCTTACAGCTTATTACTGTATTGGTGTCAGAGATGCCAACATAACGAACATTTCTTTAATACGGGCCTTGGTTCTGTCCATGGCATAGGGTTGACTAATATTTTTTATTATTTTTTTGGCTTCAGGAAACCCCCTACTTATTCACCAAAACAAACAGTAACACTGTTATGAGTGAACTGATCAGTGACGATGATCAGGACTCCGCCTCAGATGACTTCCCTCCTGCCGCCGCTGTAGCGTTAGCTGTGTGTTTAACAGCTGTTGTGGTGATTGTTGTTGTTTTTGTGTGGAGAACCCGGAAGTCAAGACGGAGACCAGAAGCAAGAAAACTTCTCTATGCTCCCGGACCACACAAACCAAGGATTTCAGTTACGGGCACGCTAATGTAGAAATTGTCTTTTAGCCTGCCCAGAGCGCTGTTGTTGGTTCAAGCTCTCTTACACCTTCAGCCCTCGTGGGAGCAAACGATGGGAAGAGAAGGGAAAGGTGTTGAATCGAGCGGCTCGCGCTTCTGGTGCCCACTCGCTTCTCCCGCTCCGTGTTTTCTCCATACTTCTCACGCACCTACAACGCCACCTCAGTGAGAACTCCGTTAAACAATAAGGCTTAATTGCCTCGGCACATACGGTGTTTAAGTTGGTCCAACTGTCTGCCATTTCTATAAATTAACGGTGATGTCAGACGATAAAATTCTCGCTTTAAAGTGCGCACGAAGACGGGACGGTTAGTTGTCCTTTCTCAGTTTGAACTTGAAGGAAATCAAGCCCGGATTCAAAATTAGGTGATAAAATAAATTAGTTTGACAAGCTCTAATTTAATTTGAACAGCCCGGCAATTTTTCAGACATACTTAAAGAACTAAAATGAGGTACTATAGAAACAAGAAGGAAGAAAAAAAATAAACTAGTACCTAACAGTGAAACAAAGAACGCGTAGAAGTGAACCTAAAGTTAGAGACTGTGCAATAATTATGAGGAGGCGGGGGTTGAAAAATGGGCCTCACATAGAGTAATGTAACGCCCCCTGCCAAGTAAGGCTAGTTAGCTCTGAACCCTCCTGGTCACTTAAAAATTATGACCAGCCGCCCCACCCCCCCACCGCCGGACTTACATTCACATGAATTTCCTCCTTTTGTAATGTACGGTTTTTCGACGTTTGCGTCTGGAACAGTACTTCTAAACTACGCTCCACAAAGCCCATCATTTCAGAATAGTGATTGACGATTGCGCATCGTCTTCTCAATCAAGAAGGCGGGAGGCGTCCTCGTGAGCCGCGATTTGCACAGTCTTCACGTGAGCTGAGCTGAGCTTGTCCTGAAGGTCACATGACACTTCCTTTGGGCGAAAAATGTCTTAAGACTTATGGTTATTCCTTAAGAGGGGACACTACCTTGATGACATGTATAGATGTTTGAACTTTTTGAAAAGTGGGAAAAGTTTTTTACCCTAATAACACGGTAATGACGGCTACGCTCATGCCGCCGCTAATCCCTGTATAACAAGGATAGCTCCTTTGCGGTATCTCCTCATCTTGTCATCTGGCCTATTTATTGTAAGACTCGCTCCCGCGAGCGGGAAACATCCTGCGTACATCCTGTGTTCTAACTGGCTATCCTGTGTTGAACAACTTTTTAGGGGAAGTAGCAAGTTATTCAACAAAAGGATGAGGCTTTTGTTTTCTTTGAACGCTTTTATTCGTTACGATTTTTACTACTCACCAGCAAATAATTCTTTCCGATTAATGACTAGACTTGACACTTCCTTCAATTTTATATTGACTAGAAAACCCACCTGCTTTGAGAAAATCAATCCTTACGTAGGTCCTCTGCAATTGGTTAGAACAGACTCAACTGCATTTAACTTTCGAACTGCTTACTCTTCAAAGCGATTTTCTTTCTTAATTTCGCCGTAAAGCTTGGCTTGTCCAGACCATACAAAACAAGGAGGGCATTACAAAAATTACCAAACATTTGCTTAAACGGAAAATTTTTGCAACAGAAAAGCACTAAAAGTATAATTGAAAACTATGAAACTAGTTTAGCATCCATAACATGCGCTTTATGAGCCAAGCGAGGCGAACGCGGCATTTTGCCTGAAGCGCGAGAAGGGAGAGAAGCAAACAATGTTTGTCTCCTCCCTCATCTCGCGGTTCGCGTAAAATGCCGTGTTAGACTCGCCTCTCTCATAAAGCGCCTGTTATGCAGGCTACATAGGACGTCAAGCTTCCCAATCGAAAAAGATTATTAAAAAATTCTTTAGACCACTCCCCCCCGCTTTATCTCGGGCCGTCTGGATGACTCCCCCCCCCCCTCCCCCTTATCTGAAGGTCTGGATCCACCACTGCTCGAGTTGTTTTAACCATATAACAAATCCTTCATTGACTAAACTTGTTCGGTCAAGATATATGAATTATTGACCAAGCGTCAGGTAAACACGGCTGGATATCGACCTCGTTTTTTTTTCCGCAGATTTATTGTCCTCGACTTATTCGTCTCGGTCTATGAACTTTAAACTTTATAATAAGATAATAATCATTTATAATTGAACAAGCTTGTTCGGTCAAGATGACTGGATATTGACCAAGTTCCTCTTTTGCGTATTATGACCACAAAAGAGAAGGGAGCTAATACGCAGACATCTTGACTGAAGAAGCTTGGTCAATTATAAATGATTTATTATGAGATCAAAAAGAGAACTCCCTTTCTCCTGCGCAACCAAAGCGGGTAACCCCGAGCGGGCAAGATACTCTCATCGTGACCGCTCGTAGAACCACTCAGGCGCCGTTTATGTACAGAAGAGTTAGGCCCATCACCCTCCAGACCGTGCCATTTTTTGCAGGGGTTAATATGAGAAAAACGTTGACCCTTTTGCCCTAGCTAACAGCTCTTGCGTATGCTCTGATTGTCTTGCCTTGACTGTACTGAGTTGACCTGGCTGGGCAAGCCAAGGTGTTTATACGGAGAAAAGTTGACCCGGCTAGTTGGGGTGGCCAATAGGTTTTTCGGGATCCGGGATCTCCGTTATTCGAAGCTGGGGATTCGGGATTTGAAAGAAAATTCGGAATTGAAAGTATGCGCGGGAGGTGGAATACCAAAATTAACCCTCGGGTTTACGAGATTGTACAAAATTGTGTCGGGATTGCGGAATTGAAACCCCAGTCAAATGTGTCCAAAACGCATAGATGTTGTTGCCGGGCTCTAGTCCATTTTCATTTCTCGGCATTTTCTTCAATTTTTCCACCTAACTGGACTGCAAAACAGTCAGTTGTTTTTTTCTCGAAACCAGTTTTCGACACGCGAAGAGCCGGCTTAAGATATTCGCATGCTGCAGACCTTTCCTTTGACCCCTCTCACGTTCTTGGCCTACGTGAAAATCGGCAGGATGTTTTAATGGGTCTAATGCCTGACAGTTCTGATCCCTATCGATATTTTAAATAGTTAAAAAGAAACTCAAACTCAAGGTGACCCGTCGAAGAACGAAAATTCATTAAATGAATAACTACCGTAAATCCTCTATTAGCCCCCCCCGCTCTCAAATAAGCCCTCTCCCTCTAATAAGGGCCCTCTTTTCAGTGGAAGAAAGTTAATAAGCCCCCGCCCGCCTCCCCTAATTATTCTCCACTAATAAATGATAGACTCTATTAACTAATCACGACTTCGTGTGGACTGAGATTATCTCCGGGGTGGTTTATTTACCAACTGGAAGTTCGGTTTTGATCCTGATCCTCAGCTGCATGTACTTGAGCTTTTCCACTTTGTATTCTAGTTCTTTCTGGAGATACCATCCTCTTTTCTAAATTAAATAAGGCCCCCTCAAATGAGCTTGAAATAAATAAGCCCCACCGGGAACTTAGTAGAGGATTTACGGTAAGTGAAGACATTCTGCCCTATGGCGAAACAGCTGTCTACAGCTACGACCCCGCTCTGTTTTGGGTTCTTTCGGTGTCATGTTGATGTCTTGCAAAGTAAATTTTCACGTAGTACGATCAGCTTTTCAGAATTCAGCGTGTCTACTTAATGCATATGAGTTTGCTGATCAGGTCTTCTATAGATCCTACGTTTTGCGGCATATTCGTTTGCGGTCCTTTGCAGCTTAAATGTCAATTCTGCCCTATCTTTCTTAATAACAGCTCAAATGCAGGAAGGAACAGCCCAGGATATGTTTCGTAGAAAGTCATAATCGCTCTAAAAGCATATGTTTTTCGTGTATCAAACCTAATGCTGACTGCTGATTTCAGAAGAGAGTTGTCACGTTGTCACAAAGACACTAACACCAGGGTCAGAAAGGGTATTCTCTCGGGATCCGAAATACAGTGTGGGATTCGAGAAAACGCAAAATATCTTGACGGGATACGGGATTTGACCGTTACTCGTCAAGGGGGCTTCGCTAAAGGCTTGGCACGGGATGCGGTATTGGGGAAGGGAAAACGGTGTTCGGGATTGAAGTGACATAACTTCAAGATGCAGGATTGTCGTGAGGAAAAAGGAGCGAGAATGCGCGAATAGGAACCCCCTTCCGGACCCTGCAAGACTACATTGTAGGTGAGCGTCAGCGGCTCACCAACAAAGTCTGTTGTTTATCTTTAGATCTTCCGTGTAATAAAAAATAAACAAATCCATAGCTTCCACTTTAGTCAGAAGATGCGTTCCCTGTTTCTAGTTTAATCTCGATGTGAGGTGCATGTTATGCTGACTCTATTGCTTTCTTCCAATCATCAAGAAAGAGTTAAGTTATGGCAACGGACTCACAACTACAAGCACTGCTCTCTTGTTCTCTCCAAACATATTTTAAAAGGTGGATTTACCTGTGTGCCGTAAAAAAAGAATCTAGAGCGGCGTTGGTGAGTGAAAACTGCGTGGTGATAAGGCTCAGAAAACTATCAGAAGTACATACGTGTCTTCCAAACAGTTTAAGGCGGATGTCAAGTGCATGCTGTTTAGAATCTAGTGCTGCGTTGAAGTCTCTAAGTGAATGTTGAGTGATGCCGAGGCTATGATAACTTTTAGCAGTGTCTGCGTGTTCTTCTCCAAACAGTCTAAGGCGGATGTCAAGTGCATGCTGTTTAGAATCTAGTGCTGCGTTGAACTCTCTAAGTGAATGTTGAGTGATGCCAAGGCTATGATAACTATTAGTAGTGTCTGCGTGTTCTTCTCCAAACAGTTTAAGGCGGATGTCAAGTGCATGCTGTTCAGAATCTAATGCTGTGTTGAAGTCTCCAAGTGAATGTTGAGTGATGCCAAGGCTATGATAACTATTAGCAGTGTTTGCGTGTTCTTCTCCAAACAGTTTAAGGCGGATGTCAAGTGCATGCTGTTCAGAATCTAGTGCTGCGTTGAAGTTTCCAAGTGAATGTTGAGTAGCTCCAAGGTTATGATAACTATTGGCAGTGCTTGCGTGTTCTTCTCCAAACAGTTTAAGGCAGATGTCAAGTGCATGCTGTTTAGAATCTAGTGCCGCGTTGAAGTTTCCAAGTGAATGTTGAGTGGTTCCAAGGTTATGATAACTATTGGCAGTGTTTGCATGTTCTTCTCCAAACAGTTTAAGGCGGATGTCAAGTGCATGCTGTCTAGAATCTAGTGCTGCGTTGAAGTCTCCAGATGAATGCTGAGTGTTTCCAAGGACTTCGTAGCACGCTGCAAGTGCCTCGTTGTGTAACCGGTAGAAGGGATTGTTTTCACAACACCGATCCAGCGCTTTTTGATGGAAACTAATTCTCATTTGACACTGTAATGTGGTGTCTTCCATTTGAGCTAAAACAGACAGAAGAAGCCAATGAAATTTACAGACACCTGTGGAGATATGCTCCTCTCTTTCGATCTCGTTCAGCATTTCATGTAAAATATTTGTAAGACATTGTTTAGTGTCACCATCAATGAAATTTTGCGTTGTCTGGCTTACAATATTTATCATTGCCAGTTTTAAGGGGTGATCAGAAACGCCGATAACGCCTCTTTGATTTTCTGCCAGATTGCTAAGTTTCCACCTTCCCTCCCCTTGTTTTAAAGATAACACCAGCAGTTGGTCTTTATCTCCCGATGCATTGCAAAGTAATTCATTTAATTCCTTTGAAGTGTTTTGAAATCGGCAAAACATTGCAAGAATTTGAAGAGTAATAAGTGTAAGATTTTTCTGATCTGGACTTCCACTCAACATCTGAAGAGCGTCTTTCAAATTCCGAATTCCATCTTCAGTATTGCCGTTAACAAGGTGAGTGAGACCTAAATAACACAGACGTTTTCCCTGTAGTTCTGACATGGAAATTGGAGGCTGTGAAGCTTCAGCTTCCTTTGCTCTACAAAGCAACTGCACCGTACTTCCCTTTGCACCCCAATATGCTTCTCCAAACGCCTTTGAAACAAGTAATCGACTGTAAGATTCGGTTCTCTCAAACCTCTTCGCAGCCTCTATTGCCGAATCGTATATCAGGTAAAAGGTTGATCCTTCTTTTAAAAAGAGAGTATCAAGAAACAACTCTCCCCTAGCTAACACATCAAAAACAGTGCCAGCTGTCTTCGCATCCGCAAGCGTATATAAAAGGCTTTGAATAATACTTCGCTCATCTTCATAGAATTGAAGAAACGCCGTCATTGAATGACCAGTGAGAAACTGCTCATTTAGCTTGTGAAAAAGTGACACGTAAAATGCGTTCAATCGGTCCTTTGATTTAAGGATCGTGTCTTTCATTTCGTTTTCTCCTTTTTCTCTTGCAAATGATTGTAGCAGCTTGTGCATCGTAAATGACTCCTGTTTCTCACCTGAATCGATAAGGGACTTTCTCCGAAGGCTCAGCAATAACTTCTTGGCCTGAAAATTGCTTTCGTCTAAAACAGCAGCAGTGATCTCCGTACCAAAATTCTCTGGAAGAATACTCAATGAAACTAGTGCTTTTTCCTCTTGTGCAGTTAACCTCTTAAAAGATAACTCAAAAAGAGACTGTAATCTGTACTCGTCTGGGTAATCTGGCCTGTCTAACATCTCGGCGATACTTGCTGTGGAGGCAAACTGCATGAATTCATCGAGGTACTGGCTTGGTTCAGCCTCACCTTCAGAAATTGAGGAACACAATAACTTTATTGCAAAGGGTACAAATCCACAGATTTGCAGGATTCGGGTACAATCTGAAGGAGTTGCGGTTGGAAGAAGGGCTTTTACTAAAGTCTTTGCAGAGTCTTCATCCAACGGTCTGATTCTTACACTCTCGTGACCTTGCAAATCCACATTCAGAAAACGTAGGGACTCTCTCGTGGTTAGAGCAAATATGGTTGCCTTACTTCGCCTGAGCATTTCTTTCAAAAGTCCTATGACCTCTTTCTTCACGCCTGGCACACCATCTTCCAATAAATTATCAGCATTATCAAGAATGAAAATAGATCGATGGGAAATTTCGCTTAAAAGAAGGCAAAGCTGATCATCAAGGGATGGATGCGAAAAGGATGGATGGTCATCTCTGACAGATGGCTTAACAAAGCTTAGAAGCTTTGAAGTCAGATCTGTTTTGGACTTCAGTTCACGTAATGAAAGCCAACAGACCGGTAGGCCTTTAGACTGGAGATCGTGTCCCACCGCAATCGCAACCGATGTTTTTCCGAATCCAGGTGAACCCCAGATCGACACGAGCCGAGTAGATTCAGAAGTCACATAGCCCGTAATCTCCTCGCATTCGCTTTGACGTCCAGTAAAATAAGGAACCATTGCAGGAAGAGAAGGTATGGATAGCGATGGTCTCAAACCTGTAAAAGTAAAAATCTGTTTTCGTATTTTTAAAAGTGACATAAAAGCAAAATAAAATTCGTAGTCCTTTACCAAACCGCTATTCGTTTCTGTAACTCACAACTCTTCCTTTTGTTTATGCCTACCGATCGAGTGACATAGAAAGAAGTTAACATATACCTGTCTTCTTCACTTTGATCTTGCGCCACTTGCGATAAGAGTGGTATCATTGGACTCAATTTTTTTCCTAACACGCTATTGTACTTTGATCGCTTTATTAACCCTGAAAAAAATATCAGTGCCCTGGTCGTCCATTAAAAAGTTAACCTACCTGTAGACTTCAATTTAGATTCACTTTCAAGTTGGGTTACTTGCAACTTAGCAATCTTCTGCTCTAACATAGCGATGTCTTCTTTGTTAGCGGTATTGTCAGCAGTTTGCTTAATAGCATTCAACAGCGTCTTCATCTCTATGACATCTGAACTCATTTCCTCAAGGAACTTGCTGTATTCCCGAGTCTCTTCTTTTATTCTCTTTTCCAATTGACAAACCTTATTTGTGGGGAAGTCCGACTCCGTCAAACTACTAAGTGCGTCGATTGGAGCTGTTGGAACACCGAGGGCTTGAAACGCAACTTTGGCGTAATTCGCGCGCTGGTCAAACGTCGCTTTGTCCATCTCATCACTGGTGGAGTGACAGAGCGAATTTCTAAGACGACGAAGCTGATCAATTGCAAGTGCAAAGGTCTCCTCATTGTTTCCACCAGGGCTGACCACACATGCGTGAAAACTACCATAAGGTACTACACAGCGCTTCACGTACAAATCACTGAGTGTCGTGTAAGAGCCTGTACTGGCTGATGAGGCAATCACTGAGGCAAAAGACCGCGCAAATATAGTAGCCTGGAACAGGTTGGTACAATCCCATTCGTTGTAAGACTGAAGAACAGGAACTTTAGTCTTCTTGCCGCTTTTTGCTTCTTCAGAGTCGAACATTTTTCTGACAGCAGAGGAATCATCCCAGAACTGGAAACCAGGGCGATGTCCATAGGTGTTGTCCCACATGGTTTTGAAGGTCTGCCGTAAGGCTTTGGGGAATTCATTTAACACCAAGGACGCAAACTTGAAGAAATTTAACTGTTCGTCGCTAAACGGCTGCAATGCCATTGGGTGGTGATTAGCCAGGCAAGGTATGAGTTGTCCTGAGAAATGAATAAAGTTTCAAGGTTTCCAAGTTTGCTGGAACTCCAAAATATTGGTTTAAGACTGCCCTTTTGTGTTGCCTTTAACCCTACTAGACCATAATTAAGTGAGTAATCAAGCTTAATCATGCGGAGTAAGGGTGATCGAACGTCGCAGTTCAGAACACAAAAGAATGCAAGACACAAGAGCTCTTTTATCTTCCAAAATGCTCAATAATGATGATTGACGAAGTTTGATACGCTAACTATAAGGAGTGTCTGTAATATTTAATTTAAAGGTTCCTAAAATTATGATTATGTGAATTCCCCCTTGCTTTGAATCAAGGAGTCATAATTAATCCTAAATCTGAAATTGTATCTGTCGCCGTCATTGCGTTTTCCTTGATTCGTTGATTTATCATTTTTTTTCTTGGCTGACAGACTTAGCCGTTTATGTCTGGCACTTAAATGCAGCACTTTTAACCTTACTTTGAGTGCCAGGGGTGTGTGAGAGCTCCCTAGTTCCTACACACGAATCTTGAAATGCATAGGGGGGTTCCATTTCAAAAACTGACAACTTTACCTTCTCTTAAATATTCTGTTAAACTGCACGTTGGAAGCACAACACAGAGATGAGCGGCTTCTAAATCGTCAGAGGGCTCTAAAATGAATCGTATGGAGAACAACTTTCTGCTTCAATTCTGTTAAAAACCAGACGTGAGAAGAGAAATTAAGACAATTAAAGGCAAACGCGATCGCTTCAAAATTTTCACCAGTGATTGGCTTTGAATTGAAGTTTGTCAAAATGCAGCTGTTAGTAAAATCGATATCACTATGACAACAATAAACAAAAAACTTTGAAATCGATAAAATCCGCCGGAATTTTGCGCGTTCTAGACCTGCTACTTAAAATCCGACTCCAGGAACGTAAAGAGGGTGCCAATGGAGTTAGAAGTTAACTGATATTTGGCCAAAAAAACAGATCCAGGAATCTTCTCGAGTGGGAAAAATATCGTGTCTTAAGAAACAAAGTTGTCAGTATGAGAAGAAAAGCTGTACAGGGCCACTTCAAAACACTTTGTAAGGAGAAATACGCAGGTCAAAGAAAATTCTGGAACACAATTAGACTGTATATTAATTCACGTAAGAAAAAGAACAATAGCCGTATTGTTCTTAAGGAGAACGATCAGATAATGCGGGAGCCACGTGAAGTTGCAGAAACTTTGAACGATTTCTTTTCAAACATTGTTGGCACTGATAAAACAACTGAACGCATGAAGGATTTCACACATTTTCCACACGACTCCGCCAGCGGCCAGATCACCCTAAATTATACTAATCCCGTAGAAGTGAAGGAAATCATGAGTAACATGAAAACAAATAAAGCCATTGGCCATGATCTTATTCCCACGAGGGCAGTGAAAGATTCTGCCGAAGTGTTGTGTGAGCCGTACTGCACTCTCTTTAATTAAATTCTGGACGTTGGAAAAATCCCTAAACAGTGGAAAAAGAGCGAAATAACTCCTGTGTATAAGAAAGACTGCAGCCTGTCCAAGGATAATTACAGACCTCTCACCATTCTTCCATCTTTGTCAAAAGTCTTTGAAACGCTCGTTCATTCAAGAGTCAGTCCCCGGTTCAGAAATATTCTCCACAAGTTCGTGTTCGCTTATAGAAAGCATCACGGTTGTGATACGGCCCTGCTCAGTCTTACGGAGGAATGGCGAAAGGAGCTGGACGATCGGAAAATAATTGGCCTTGTGTCTATGGACTTGTCGAAGGCCTTCGACTCTCTACCACACGATCTCATTGTGAAGAAGTTCAAAGAATATGGTGCTGACGAGAGAACTGCTAATATCATTGAGGATTATTTCTCTGATCGCCAACAACGAGTGAAAGTAGCTGGAGAATATTCGAGCTGGAATTATATTTCCAGAGGGATTACCCAAGGATCAATCCTCGGGCCTTTGATATTTAATATTTTCATCAACGATCTCCTGTTCATCGTGAAAAGATGTAAACTCTCTAGCTACGCAGACGACACGCAAATTTTCTTTGCTCATAATGACTATAGAGAAGTTGAGAGTGCTATAAACTCTGATCTCGAGCTTGTTGATAAATGGTATGATGAGAACGGTCTGAAAAGGAACAATTCTAAGACCCTGTTTACATGGAGTGGGGGACCCCGGTCTAGTGGGGTAGGTTTCTTTTGTTTTGTGTCCCCCAGAGCGTGAAAACAAAAGAAACCAACCCCACTAGACCGGGGCCCCCCACTCCATGTAAAGAGGCCCTAAGTATCAAGCTATTGTGATGGGAAAATCTGACGCCACACTTGATTTCAAGTGTGAAAATTCCAGTATCCCAGTGACTAAAGAATTTGAGATGCTTGGCATAACGATAGATAACAAACTGAAGTTTGACAATCATGTTGCTAAAATATGTAGGAAAGTTTCACAGCAAATAGCTGTTCTTAAAAGAATGAAGAAAATGCTTCCCTTCGAAACAAGGCGCGACCTATATTTAGCATTTATCCTTCCCCACTTCAATTATTGCAGTGAAACGTGGAATTTTTGTAGTAAAAGTGCTGCAGACAAATTGGAAAGGTTAAATGAGCGCGCGATCAGGTTTGTTTTCAGGGATAAGTACACAAGCTACTCGGAACTTCTCAAGGCATTAGGCCTCTCATCTTTAAAACAACAAAGATTAATTAAAATCACACTGTCTATTTTTAATGCCGTCCACAATTCTTTAGCGCCCAAAAGTATACAAGATCTGATAGTTCATAGGAAGAACGTTAGCTACAATTTAAGAGGTAACTATATCCTCTCGCTACCCAAGCCAAAGTCTACTACATATGGCTTGAACTCAGTCCGCTAAATTGGTCCGAAACTTTGGAATTCAATTCCAAACATGTTTAGAAATATAACGAATTTTAAGTCTTTTAAGGGATCCATTAGCCAAGTTGACCTAGTGCAATTTTTATAATTTCGACGCTTTTTTATTGAATTTAGTATTTATTTAGATATAAGATATACTTATTAAGATTTTATTGTTATAATTTTAATTATAGAATATTCCATATCTAGTTTTTTAACTCTTAATTTTATTGTGTTTGTGGAATACCTGTAAATTAGCTGGCGTGCTTTCACAGACCCCGATTTCGGTCCCGTCTGTGAAAGCACACCTTTATTGTAGCTAAGTGTATTTTCACAATAAACTCTTATTGTATTGTATTGTATTGTATTGTAGTAGTTAAGTGATATTTTATTAATTTTACTGAATATGATGGTAGATGTTAATCAAAGTAACAAGGTTTTCCGAACACAAATGCTATTTTCTGAGTTTTCACGACCCACTGATAACTCGGTGGCACATCAATTGATATCACTATAATATGCACAAGGCACCAGGGTAGTATCCGGCAAACCGGAAATTAAGCGTTAGTAATAGAGCTGTTTATAGACAGCTCAAAGCTCAACGAATTCATCTTCTAATAATAACAAGATTTCTGTGTTCGGAAAAAGGAAATACTGTTTTCACGGACGCAAAAGGTCGTCAAGTTAAAAATTACTGCTGACCCAGAGAAAAGAACTGCTGTGACTCTAAGCATTGCCCTCCTCACTTGTTATCTATCTCAAAGCAAGCGAGACTTAAACGCTTTTAGAGCGCTCTTGTTAATTTATGATTGCTTGTTCTAAATTTTGCCACTGAGCGTCGGTGATTTGTGTTTTTTATGAGGTCCAAGTAAAGAGATTTGTTGTTGTTTGAAAAGAGAGCAAAATTTTAGTTTCTTTTTTAGTTGAATGAGAGAGGATTGATGTGTCTTAGCTACTTTAAGAATATTTTGTGTTCATTTAGATATCTCTAATTTATTTTTTTGTTGAATATCATCAAGTGCTATTGTGTTCGTTCCTTTTTTGCAAAACTGAGAGCGTATTTGGTATGCAGAAGAGATAAAGAAATGATTTCCTGTATTTGCTAATTCTTTTGATATGATGAAGCACTGCTTCGCAATGCTGTTCTCGGGTAGTTCTTCTAAATGTTGCCAGAACTTTAGGATATTCAAATAAACTGCAGGTTTTAAAGATGTTTGCCCAACTTCGTCTCGAGCGACAATTGGGAATCCTTTTGTTTAATCCCAGAAAGTATTATTAAAATTGGCAGTGTAATCTTTCTCCTGTTCCCATTTATCAAGATTCAGTTTGTCATACGCACCCCATATTTCTGAGGTACACAATAATATAGGTTTGAACAGTGTCTTAAAAAGTTTGTTGCAAGAGTCAATTGATAATTTTTGGAAGTCAAGAAAACTTTTTGTCGCAAAAACACAGCGTCTACATTTTTCGAGCAGTATTCGCTTTGAATTTGAGAAGTTACCATTAGTACAAAAGGAAAGTCCTAAATAGGAATAGTCTTGTGAAATTTCAATAGGGTCATTATCAATAAAAAAGGAATATTTCTCAAGCGTTGATTTGCGGCATCGTTTCTCAAATATCAATGTTTTTTGTATTTTTGAGATTTATGAAGAGTTTCCAGTTTTTGCAGCATTGGTGAAAGATAATTAGGTTTGTTTGAAGACCAGTAGCACTGCTTTAGAATAAAACTACATCGTCAGCATAGAATAAGCAGCTTAGTGGTGAACCATTTGGGAGAATAATAGGGTCATAAGAATTGCATGCTTTTAATATTTATACACTGGGAATTTCATTCAAATATAGATTGAATAGCAGAGGGGAAGGACACATCCTTGTCGTACACCTCTTCCATAGGTAAAATAATCAGTTATTTTGTTCCCAAATTTTACGCTACATTTCGTATGTGAATACATATTTAAGAGAATGTTATAGACAAATCTAGTTATGCCGTAATGTGAGTTCCTGGAATCGGATTTTCAGTAGCAGAGCTAGATCGCACAAAATTCGGATTTTATCGATTTCAAAGTTTTTTGTTTATTGTTGTCATAATGATATAGATTTTACTGACAACTGCATTTTGACAAACTCCAATTCACAGTCAATCACTGATGAAAAGTTTGTAGCGATCGGACAAGAACAAAATCATTTTAAAGGCGATTAAATCTCCGAAAAACTGTATTGAAACACCTTAAGGTATCATTCCGACCTTCGGTACAAACTTCGCGCAGATCTCGCTAGCGCATGTATTTAATAATAACCCCTACAAACCGTACATTTCTGTAAGCCTAAAAGTTCCAGATTACGGCTAATTTCTTCTAAAAATCCGAAATGCTAACTCGTTCCAGAAATGGCGCGCAAAAAAGTATTTTGTGTAACCATTAAGTATCCTTGTGTTCAAAGCTACTTGAAAATACTGATTAGGCTGACAATCATGCACGCGTTTTCCGGTACTAGGACAAAAAGCTACGAAACGCGGGAGACGGTAGGCTACCTTTTACGGTTTTGAAACAGTTGGATCGGAGCAGTCATTTTTTAAATCTTGATGTGGAGGGCAAAAACAAACTCGTCAAACAAAATCTTTTCTCATTTCTTGGAGACATTCTCAACCATTTTTAAAAAAGAAAGACCCTGTGGAACACGATTTCTTGTAGATAGCAGTGAATTGCCCCGCCCGGGTGAATTGCGTGATTAGCATTTGACTGCTATCAGTGAAATGTGTGACAGAACTTGTCAACAATTAAATTTCGCAGAAATAACACTTTTTTCTGGAATTTTGTTTGAATGAAGTTCGCAACGAGCTCTCAGCTAATGATAGCTAATGATCTAAACTTTGCAAATTTTGAAAAATTATGAATTTTTACCTTGGATGATAAGTGGGAAGTTGACTTTCCCTAACTGCAAGTAGTCCTGGAACGATAAAACTGTGTGCCTGAGTAAATAGTGAAATGGGTTGGAGTTTTATTTAATAAATCCGAGAGGTCAACGTGGATCTTTAAAGAGATTACTGACGCGATGCTCTTTCTTGCTTGCGGTAATCTTCCCGTCAAAACTGATTGCGTCTGTCTTCGCAGATACGTACTATCATTGGTCACCATTATTCCGACAGCATTAAGTTTTCTATCTTATAAATTGGTATCTTTTTTAAGCTGTTACCCTTTGCAGCCGCTTTAAAATTAAAGTGCGATGACGCTCAGTTTTCTTTTTGAGAAGAGGAGGAAGGTAAGATCACCGGCCACGTTAAAACACGCACCGAATTTCTCTTTGGATGGCTATTAAATGAAGCCGCAGAATGTTAAACCCAAATGACATAATGCATAAAAATTCGATCTTCACCTTCTCTTCAAGATCCAGATGAAAACTGCACCTTCAACCCACAAAACGAGAACACACGGCTTCCAATTGGCAATGGTGTCCGTAGAATAGACAAACCGAGTTCTCAGTGAGTCTCCAAAACCAGACGCTGTAGATAAATGTTTTATGACTTTACATTGTACGGTAAATGATGCAAATTAAGGCCGGGAGCCTCTTTTGTCTAGATCATAAAATTTCAAGCCTAGCTGTTTTGATGAGGTGATGATCTTGTTTAAGATTATACAATAGTCTCCACGAGTGATATATGTCTCATAAAAAGCATTAAAGAAAACAAAGCAAAAAAAGAGGCAATATATACAGAAACTTATAGTTAAAAAAATAAATACCGTTTATTGTTTATGACTTCAGTGACGTATGCTTGAATTTTCTATATTAAGCGTATAAAAGGAAATTTGAGACCACTTTACTGAAAACCTGTTGTATATGAATAGGATCGACCTATCAAAATTGAGGCTTCAAATCGATACCTACTAATAAAATAAATGCCAAAAGTAGCGACGCCTTCACAATTAATCAATCTCTCGAAACTTGCCAATCCAGTGGGTGTACTGTAACCCCGAAAAAGTGTCAGTAATCTCTTTAAAAGTCCACCTTCACAAACCTTGTTTGGTCAGCAGAAAACGGCCCATCAAGCGAGGAATGCCCGCGCTATGTCTATATGTATACTAATATAAATTGGGAAGCATTTCCCGGTTTGTTTTGTTTTAACGAGTCCCTATAGCTATTTTCGAGCTAGAGTGCACCCACTCGGGGTTGGCTAATTTCGGGATATATAAGTTTTCGCTTGGTACCATCTTCATCTCTTTTACAATAAATTATGTTAAATCGATTTTGTGAGAGGACCTCGGAAATAAGAATCAGACACCGAATAAAACTGAACAAAATCAAACAAAACTTTCCATCGAACTCAATTAAACTTTATTGAACGGAAGAGCTCAATGCAGTCGGCCATTGAACGAAAGCGAGCACAGACCTTTTTTCATGTGCGTGTGTGTTTTAAAAAAGTACAAAAATGAAGATAAAAAATAATCAGGTAAACTTTCATGTTTTTGTGAGTTCGATGTCCGAAAGGATATAGGCTACAAAATCGAACGATCATGGTTCTAGATGATTTAGGTTTCCAGATCTGAAGAGTTAATATTTTTCCTTGGTACAGTTTTTACAAGGAATAATCAGTATTTAGAGTTAACTCTGAAGTAGTTATAATAATATGCTTTCTGCCTCAAAATAAAGTACTATTTTCCGATTATCCCCTGTCCTTTTCCTGTCAGCCGTCATGAAAATTTACCTGATCATTTTCTATCTTCATTTTTGTACTTTTTTAAAAATCTTCATTAAAGAAAAAAAGTGTCTATTTTCCGCTATTTTCTGTCGAATTCCCCGTCATCCATCATCCTTTTTTCTCTGTTTATTTTCTATCTTCATTTTCGTACACAAATATGATGTAAATAATCATGAACTAGACGGTATTATGCTTCGCTCGTTTCTGCTCAAGGGGATAATCGGAAGATAGTACTGTAAAATTGAGGCAGCAGTCATATTATTACAACTTCAACAAAATTTTTTGATATTAGGCATTCGTTGGGAACAAAAAAGTCACCAATTGGTCATTAACAACATTTAAAGGTAAAATTTCCGTTTTTATTATTGTTTATAAATTTGTTCAACCTGGGGAATAAAGCACACAGTTGTTAATTGGGAATTTACCAAACAATCAAGGCCGCAAAAAATCTAATCCTTGTTGTCGCTCTGTTATAAAAGAATTTGCTCATGCTTTTAGCTGTGCGTATATCGAGTTATGGATGCACTTGGGAAGTTTGGAGAGCACTCAAAAGGCTAGAGTTGCTCTCGGCTGCGCCTCGAGCTACTCTTACGCATTTTTCGTGCTCTCCAAACTTCCCGCGTGCATCCATAACTCGATTTATTATATGGAGGAGAGTGTTTTACTGGGAACTAAACCACTCGTAGATTCCATACGCCACTTCATCCGGGACCCGAGTGGCGTATTTT
>CALNXI010004662.1:11379-16062 GCA_942486025.1 Porites evermanni | reverse complement strand
ATCCCTCAACTTAGAGTCTCCTCTGATCTGACGGGTCACACAGGTGAGTCGGTTCAAACCCCGGGAAAGCCAAAATAATAATTCTTTCTTCCTCGAAAAAGTTAAAGAATAAATCAAAAAATCGAAGTGATCTCGAGATATCTCGAATTAATTCGGCTCTCACTTCGTCAAATAGCCGAATAAAACCGAAAACCTACAGACTTTGCATGCCTAATCTTGTCAAAAAATTGTAACTTTGATACATTCCTGAGCGTCGCGAAACCTTTACTTCGCGCTCCGCCGAAGTAATTACCCAGCACTAGACACATGTACGCATTGCGGACCTATTTTTAGTGTCGTCACGCAACGCTCCTCCCCAGCGTTGCGTGACGACTGTAAAAACGATTGTGTAGCAGACCAGATTTAAAGAGCTTATGTCACACCATTTGCTATCTTTTTAAAACGCCAACTTGTCGTATCATTTTAATTCCAAAAATATTCTAAAATGGTCAGTTCCGTATTCAAGCGTTGATGTCAACGGGGTATATTAAGGCATTGAAGCCGTTTCTTCAAGTCTTTTGCAACGGATGACAAGGGTGTCATAAAGGTGGACATGGATTGAAAGTTGGGCCAACTTTTTCGTGTTTTACACATGATGCTATTTCTACATCAGGAATCACCAAAAAAATATATTATTTGATTATTATGGTAAATGTCCCTGGTAAAATTTGTTTGAGATCTTCTTCATGTCTATAACGGAGCATTTTGTGTGTGGATAAAGTCTGTAAAAATGACTTCAGCATAGAATTGACCGAAACAACAATATCCTCGTGACAAAGACCCTTTCAATACAGTTGTGGATTCCTCCACAGAGGAGACCGGTTTCTGGGGCTTCTGCGGAGGAAAGACGTTGTGGATAGAAAAAGATCCAGGAGAAAAGGAGGGAGAGAAGAGATAAAGAGTCGTGAAAATCGGGAATTCGAGCAGTGCGCGGAAGTGGAATCCTCAGAAAACGAACCCCGAAAAACCGATCAAGCTATGGAGGGGAAAATAATAAAAGCACTCACTACCGATATGAAAAAAACGCCCAAAAACGTCCGAAATCGATCGTCTAGCGGAGGTGGCAGCTGAAAGTCACATCTGCGGAAGCCACTACTAGTAGCACGATAGCTGCAGAGATAAAGGGCTTTTCCCTTAGTAGCCTGAGTATCAGGCGTTTCTGTCCCCTAGCCCCTTAGGGAGGCCTGATACTCAGGCTATTCTCTTAGAAAATGAAAGACGCACTTCCCATTTTTTGAAGGAAAAGCCCTGGGACTGAAAAAAGTTGTACTTCTCAGATCTATTGTTACCGCGGCTCCTGGTTAACGCAACTTTTGATTTCTCCTCCATGGCATTGTGTGTCTGCTAACCTTCACAGTGTTCTTTCCCCTCTGATTTAATTTCTTCATTCTGTTTTAGAATACTTTCGTGTGTTTGTAACTCTGCTGATCTGCGGCTGTATCTACTTTGTCATAGAGTTTATCTCTTTGAATGTTTTCTGTGAGGTAATGAGGACCTGGGGTCTTTCTCGAAAGTCCCGGTAACTATTCCGGCCCGGAAAGCTGCTTTGTGTTTGCCTTGTTTATATTCAAGATCAAAGTTTTAATAATTTTGAAAATCAGAGAATAAAACTATCAGCTAACGAAGCAAAATTGACTGGTTTATGGGCCAGGAACTGTGCTACTATTCAACAGGTTTGGATTTCATTGCCTTCGGGCCAGAAAAGTTTTCGGGCCTTTCGGGAAACCAGCCCCTGGTACGATTCTATCTCAGTCCGGCATTTCTCTAAATGTAGGTCTTCTTATCCTACCTGTACGAGGCTCTTATTTCGGCAGCTGTTTCGTTTAATAACTCTTTATTACGCTCTTTGCTAATTTCATCTGATTTGCCTTAGACTGCGAGCAGTCCCTCTTCAGTCAGTCAAGTCTAAGCTCGGCAGGACTGGAGAGAGCGTTCGCTAGCTTCGCTCGATTTCCTCGCTCGCGTGACCATCCTAAGGAACTGTTCGCAGTCTAAATTTGCCTTGCGTACACCTCCTTCTTTTTTTTCAAGTGATTGTTGAGAAATCCACGGGATCTTTTAGTCTTCTCTCTTTGACGGATCTCAGTTTTACCTTTTTAATCAAAATCAGACTCAGCTATTTCCTCACGGGCCTTTTCCGTGATCAGTTGGCTATAACAGCAAAGAGAACTTGTTCTTTACTTTTGACTATGAATTCACTGATTATGTTGTTCATGTTGGAACCCGCTGGATTTTGGTTCTCTTTTCGTTTTGACATTTTGATCTTCAATCAGTGTTTATAGCAACTCGTGGTCCGTGCCACAGTCTGCTGAGGTTCTCCATTTTTACGCCGGTCAGTATGAGAATTTGGTCAATTTCACTCCTATGTTCTTCGTTAGGTGTTGTCCAAGCGTAAAACCTTCTTATAGTTAGCTGAAAAACTGTGTTAGTTTCCACAAGATTATTTTATCTTGCAAATTCTTCTACTAAGTATATACCCGGTCCAAGAGGTTTTCCTTGAAATAAGTTCTCCGCTTGGGAAAGATCAAGCCATGACTCGCTCTCTCTCTTAAGTAGTTAGTTTGGTAGTATTTTAATTATTGTCCCCTATTAGTAGGCCTTACCAGGCCAGTTAGAAGACGAGACACTTAAATGAAGCTCATCATCATCATCATCATCATCACGCGGTCTCGAAGAAAAATTTCAAGAAGAACCTTTTGGACCAGGGTACTGAGTCTATCTCTTCTTTCATTTCTTTCGCGTATCCTAGGGCCTATCCTTTTAACAGATAGGTAAAACTTAAAAGGCTTTATCGATTGAGGAGAAAAAAGTTGCTAAGAGTTTGATTTGGGAAACGTGTGGGGAAAATAGGCCACTTCCGAGTTCCAAAAACCCTCACTTTCAAAATGAGGCTAGGTGCTCAACCTTTCTGGTGAAAATGAGTTTTATTTGCATGAGAATGAAAAATGATTTCCATATCAAAGGCTGAGCACCTACCCTCGTTTTGAAACAGAGGCCCGGGGAACTCGAAAATGGCCTTCCGGAGAACCCTTCACCTGAATCCCAAGATTCCAGAGAGGAGTAAGGTACAGCAGAGACATAAGTTTACTGTGAGAATGAAAGTATTATACTTTATTCAGATTTAGCCACAAATAACAACACATAAGCTGAGCATTAAATTCAAGCCCCAGTTATTCAAACTTTGGATAGAGCTATCTCCACAGGATAAAATCTCAATCCATCTGATAAGTATTAGGGAAACCCATTGCACTATTCACTGGATAGAGATTTATCCAATAGATCTATAGAGTTTATAAAATAACTAAGATAGTACGCGCGCTCTGATTGGCCGAGAGCAGTGTTTGCATGAGAGTATGTAAACATGGTTGTGGCGTCAAGTTGTTTGGTTTTTCGCGCGCTAATCACGCAAGCACAAATTTGAAAAAGTTTTCGAGTTCAAAACTCAAAAAGTTTACTTTATTTACCCATTCCTTCGTCGGCTGAAACTTGGAAAATCGTTACAAAGAAGGTGTGTACATTTTTCTTGGCTTAAGCTGACCGTTTTAAGCGAGAAAAATCCGTATTTTGCAAAGCATCTTTTTGCAAAACAAGAACTGATTACGCGTGCAAGACTTCGTGGACAAGATTTTGCGACTGGTAAGAATTTCTCTTTTAATCAGTGCCTTACAAAGAGTTTTGCGTTTTTTTCTCGGGAAAGTTATTTTATAAAAGCAATAGAAAACTTTTTTCCTGTGTTTGCGTAGCCTGATATAAACACTTGAGGCGTTGGGAGAATTCTCGACAGTTATGCAAACCCTCGACTTCGTCTCGGGTTTGCATAACTGTCTCGAATTCTCCCAACCCCTCTCGTGTTTATATCAGGCTATGCAAACATGGAAAACGTTTTCTATTGCTTAAATCCACCCAGTATTTGAACAACTGGGGCCAGAGCGTTAACAAAGGAGCCACAATTAGGAGCCAGTGGAAAAATTGATAACCGCTACACGTTCCAGAAGGCGCCTGTTCCCGTCACGTCTTTCACATACGCTTCGCGCTAGACACTATCTCGCCCCGAGTTTGCCTATGTCTTAAAAAAGCCTGTGACATAGGTTGCCCAAAGACTAATGGGACATAACTGCTTTGCACTTTCGGTATTTTCACTTGTACTTTCATCTGTGTGTCACAAATGTAAACAAATGAAGTGCACCAAAATGGTTGCAATATGCTCAAATACGCATGCGTACCTTATTGTTCTTACATTTTTAGTGGATGTGCCTGTGTTTGCATTGCTTATGTGAACCAGCTCATAGGAACAGATTATAATTTTTTAGGCTTTCTTGGGCAACTTATGGGATTAATGGGGTGTGGGAAGGAGCGACAGTACACTGAAAAGCAAGGGGAAAGATGGTGTTATTCCGACAAAACCTGTTGTCTAAAAGCAAAAAGGTTATCTTCTTCAACCGCCTCCATGGAATTTCCATTGTCCTCCCATAGGGGAAGTATAAATATTATCTTACACTACACATTATGATAATTTGATTTAGGCTTGTGTGAGGAAGAGCATTTTCTATTTCGGTATTGTTCTTTTTTTTCAATCATCATGTTCGTGTTCGGCACCCACTCTCTGTCCTTCACCCCAGTTAAATCCTCCAGGCCTGTCCTCTT
>CALNXI010004662.1:3879-6379 GCA_942486025.1 Porites evermanni | reverse complement strand
TTATGGGTTCCTGAATAAACAGAGTGTGCATACATTATTACTGAAAATGCATGGGTGAACATTAATAGATTCTAAAGGATACGTGAAAATCATGTTGAAGAAGAAGTTGAATCCAATTGTCCCAAAGAACAGGAAATTTGTTATCAGTCTCCAAAACTGAAAAAAGGAAGGAAAACAAAAATTTAAAAAATGTTAATATTGAAAAAACTTTGAAAATCTCACATTTTTTTTCATGATTCTTCACCTCTTTTTAAAGAAAATTTAACCCAGTGAATAAGCTTTCTGCTAATAATTGTATGCACAATACGTATATCAATATTTATTAATGCTGATTGTACTGAGATTTAAAACGTGAATGTGATATTGCGAATATTTTATGCATAGTAAATTTTTTCCCTCTAAATATATTCTTATACTGCAAGAAGGTAATATTGTTACCTACGAAAATACCTACCTGAAATCTTTGAAATATAAGCTCAGGGTTGAAATATAGCTGAAAGGGCGTTATCAGCTCAAGTTGCTAACGACAAAAACAAAAAAAAGTTCTTTTAAAACAGATGGCACAGAATGCTGGACATGGAGACACTCGCAGTTGCATGTAAACAAATCTTTTTCCCTAGTATTATGCAGTCAAATCAGTCAAATTTCAATCCAAAAAATTTCCTTACCACTGCAAGTGTTGTAACTACACAAGCAGTCGCATATGTCCGTGTAACCACCGGCATTTGCAAGTATTCTTGCTGAAATGTTTGGTACGCCATCTTGCCAGAGCTCTTGTTGTATTACAAAAGACACGTCAGTGAATCCAGACTTCCGGGTTTGAGTTCGTCCGTAGAGGTCTGGAACGATACCATTAATCCAACATGGCGGACCCTCCAAAGGCCGAAGAGTATCAAAACTTTTCATTTCCCAATGACGAAATGCCGCTAAGCTCGATCATTCCAGCTGTACAAGAAGTAAGGAAACGTAGACCTCCATTTGTTCCCTCTGTTGGACTTCCAAATGTGATTAGAACACCGCAGGAACTGATGGTAGAAAGAGCTATGGAAAACTGCGCTTTCAAGTCAGTTTTGGCCGGAGTCGTAGGTACTGTAAGAAAATAATTTATTAAAAAAAGCCCTCTTCATTTTTAGTTCATTAATTTTCAATGTGCCTAGCACGATATTAATAATTGAGAAAACTGTTTCTACGGCTCTTACTGGATACGGGACCACCAATTCTTCAGGCGTGCCCAATCGATAACAATCGATCATAGGAAACCAATCAATATAATCAATATATTCGATAAAAATTAATCGTTTAATATCAATAATCGATATTCACAATGCAAGTCCTCTTAATAATTTATTGTATCGATTTTTTGTAGTTTTACTAAAATTAATGTGTTATAGTTTGCTCTGTATGCAGGAAAAACTGGGAAAGTGGCGGGATATCTTTTTATTTGTGTGACAATCACCATTAATGAAGCGATGATCTTAGAGATAAAGCGATGATCACATTGCCATTTTAGTAATGTTTGACCAAAAAGTTTACTGCACTTTCAGAGTTTTTGCTTTGCTTATTTTCTTACTTCCACTGTTGTTGTGGTTGCGCCGAGCTCGCTAGTAGCCTAACCATGAAAAAATTTTGTTTTTTGGAGAGGGGGCAGAGTTAGGGGTCTTGATCAAGGTCTCTAACAAGCACCACCGTTTGGGGAGTACCCACCCTCCTCGAGAGTTGTATTTTGGATCTCCTTGTTTTGTTTGTTTGTGTTGGTTCTTCATGATCTGCAGGCTGGTTGATACAGGTCATGGAAAACCTGTAGAGTTATGGAATTTAAGAATTTCATTTGCAAGGCCTGGAAATTCATGGAATTTACTTTTTGGTCCTTGAAAGTCATGAATAATTAAAATTTTGTTTGGTATATTAGTTACTGCAGATGACAAAGCAATAATTATAATGTAAGATAAAGAGGAGTAATGAAACAGCACGAATGTCACGCATTTTAGTGGATACCAGAGTTTTTTTCTGTTGAACTGTTTAAGGTGAACAAAATATGCTAAAACAAGGAAAGTTTTGAAAATTTTCGAAAGTGACAGCTAAACCTACGGTCATGGAAAAACTAATGGCAAGTTATGGAATTTGAAGAGCTCAAAAGGGTGCGAACCCTGCTAGTACCTGCAGGAGGTACCCCAAGTACAGTAAAAACCCGCGTATAAGAACCTAGGTTTTTCCAAGTTAGCCTAAACAGGTTCTTATATAAATGGTATTTAGTGTAAAATTAGGCTAACTAGGTTTCTTAATTAGGTTCTTAACTTTTGTTCAAGAAATAAAGCTGAATTTTTAAATGATCTGGTGTTTAATGTCCAAAAACAGTATTCTTGGAGGCTTCGTTAAGCAAAATACTATACTATTTTAATCTGATTCTGTTACAATCAAACCTATGGTACTGTAACCTTCACTATAATTGTCAATAAATCTTGCTTAATTCTATATATTTTTTTCTTTTTTGAAAATAAGA
>CALNXI010004661.1:0-23295 GCA_942486025.1 Porites evermanni | reverse complement strand
TCAAAGCATAAGAGTTAGTTGTTTGTTAGCGCCATGATTTAATGTCTCCCCAGTGACCTCCTGAGGGACCGGCTCTACTTCCACATCATTAAAGACCATCCTTAGCATCTCTGCTTGATAATAATAATAATGATTATAATATTGAAGATTATGATCATGATAATCTGGTCGCAGGAAACAAGAAAATAGGCCCCGTCTGAATAGGATTAAAGTGGAAACCTAATGCTAATGATTTTTTTGTTCAATTCTATCACACTATATGAAAAAAAAAAATGTAAAGTGAACGTTTTTGATTCTTGTCCCAGTGCATTCAAAACTGACGATATGAGGCAATTTTGAGGAGCGTTTAAATAGAGGGAAAAATATTCCTTCGAGCCGGATTCGAACCAGCGACCTAAGGATGACAACTCAACTTCTACAGTCCTCCGCTCTACCAACTGAGCTATCGAAGGAATCGATACATAGCAGAATTGTGTTATCGGTAAACTCAAATTAGTTCTCGCCGAGTCTTATGACAACGTTGTATGACATAAGGAATGATGAAAATAATAATAATAATAACAATAGTAATAGTAATAACAGAAGATAGAGCCATGAGTATGCACGACAACAACGACAGCCAGAGGGGAAGAAAATAAATTCAAGCAGAATTTCTTTGCAGTTTTCCGGCACATGAAAACAGATTCCGTAAATCGATCAAGTGTTATCGACTACAATCCCTAAAAGGTTTAAAACCTGTTGAAATTTCTGCCCGTTGTAGTCATTGTATTGACAGCCTTATTTGTTTTTTTAAAACAAAGTATTTATTAGCATCCCAAACAATATAGTCTCCTTCGCAGCCGTTTTTAGGGTCGTCACGCAACGCTCCTCCCCACTAGTTACTGGGGAGGATCGTTACGTGACGATCCTAATAACGGCTGCGAAGTAGACTACAAATAGGCCATTTTACAGTTATGGATGGAAGCGAGGGTGAGGGTGACCTTGTTTTGATACAAACCTTCTTTGCTTTGTTATGGAAATTGTTCTTCAAAAATACTAGTAAGCATAAGAATAACTTGATTTACATAATAAAGCAGGAAGGTTTGTATCAAAACAAGGTCACCCTCACCCTCGCTTCCATCCATAACTGTAAAATGGCCTATTNAAGGATGACAACTCAACTTCTACAGTCCTCCGCTCTACCAACTGAGCTATCGAAGGAATCGATACATAGCAGAATTGTGTTATCGGTAAACTCAAATTAGTTCTCGCCGAGTCTTATGACAACGTTGTATGACATAAGGAATGATGAAAATAATAATAATAATAACAATAGTAATAGTAATAACAGAAGATAGAGCCATGAGTATGCACGACAACAACGACAGCCAGAGGGGAAGAAAATAAATTCAAGCAGAATTTCTTTGCAGTTTTCCGGCACATGAAAACAGATTCCGTAAATCGATCAAGTGTTATCGACTACAATCCCTAAAAGGTTTAAAACCTGTTGAAATTTCTGCCCGTTGTAGTCATTGTATTGACAGCCTTATTTGTTTTTTTAAAACAAAGTATTTATTAGCATCCCAAACAATATAGTCTCCTTCGCAGCCGTTTTTAGGGTCGTCACGCAACGCTCCTCCCCACTAGTTACTGGGGAGGATCGTTACGTGACGATCCTAATAACGGCTGCGAAGTAGACTACAAATAGGCCATTTTACAGTTATGGATGGAAGCGAGGGTGAGGGTGACCTTGTTTTGATACAAACCTTCTTTGCTTTGTTATGGAAATTGTTCTTCAAAAATACTAGTAAGCATAAGAATAACTTGATTTACATAATAAAGCAGGAAGGTTTGTATCAAAACAAGGTCACCCTCACCCTCGCTTCCATCCATAACTGTAAAATGGCCTATTCGATATAGAAGTAACTAAATTTGTCAAGTTGAAGCGTTGGAAAGTAACCTACTTATATGACTTGTGTACTCATTGATCAATGGTTCGTGTCCTTATTTAAGCGGACGGAACATGCGCAGGAATCGTATGTGCAGTGGATGCTGTATGTGTGACAACGCAGAACGGCGCCCAAGTCTGTGAATGTAAAGCAGGTTTTACCGGAAATGGACTCGATTGTAGAGGTGAGCAAACTTGCAAGTTTCTCTCTAAATACAGTCTACTAACAGTTTTGAAACGATTTAATTTTCGGCTTTTCTTTTACAGTATTGATTTTGCTTGTTTGTGAAGTTCATTAATATTTACCCATTTTTTAGACATCGATGAATGCGCAAAGCTTAACCTCAAATGCCACAGGAAAGCCAAGTGTGTTAATCAGCCTGGATCTTACGTTTGTCGTTGTAATCGAGGGTATTATGGCAGCGGTTTCAATTGTTCGAGTAAGTAATTACCCAATCCAAAGGCAACATCAATCTTTAATAATAATAATAATAATAATAATGATAATAATAATGCACTTTATTTAAAGAGGGTAGCACTGAATAGTTACAGAAACTAGTAAACTTGTGATCCTCTATCAAGCGGATCTCTCAAGCGCATAAACTGCCCATTCAATGATCCATTTTTTTCATTTATCTTGTCGCCCCATGTAACAGAATCCAAGACAGTCTTGGATTCTGGATTCTACGCCGTGGATTCCTGATTCCAGGTATTATCTTGCAGTCTTTGTTAGTGAAACTTGGATTCTGGATTTCAATCGTTAGTGAGCTTCCAGATTCCTTGAGTTGTATTCCGGGTTCCAAAGCCTAACATCCCGGATTCCACGAGAAAAAATCCCGTATCCCGGATTCCACAAGCAAAAATTTCCCGGGTTCTGGAATCCAGATTCCCCTACATTGGGCGATATCTTATTTAAGACGTCGTGCAAAAAAGCAAAGTAAATGAACTGAAAAATCATTGTACACAACGGCCAAGCTAATGATTATAATAGGCCCAACTTATTGAGCTGTTTTCCTACCGAAAAGATATTTTGTGTACATGTACATTCTGACATTTGAACATTTAACCAAGGCATTCAGATCAACATTGTTGCACCTCATATTTTAGCAACTAAAGAGACACAGTCAGTTAATATTCATGCGCATTAGATACCAGTTTTTAGCTTATTTGCAGATCACAAGATACCTAATTCATACTGTTTTTAACCAAATATGATAAATTGTATCTCGCCATTGCGCCACCCTTGTTCTCCTAAATGGACAATGCTCACTAATTACTTAGTCAAAGGTTGTGCCTTGACCACAACTTTTCTTTCCTGCCATACATAAGTCAAACGCTGCAACTCAGTATTTGATCTGCAATATTTGATCGTAATTTTCCTCATGGTTAGGTGATGGAACGTGTGAAGGGGTAGTTTGCGACTACAACGCTGACTGTATAGAAGTAAGTAATGACGTAGATCCGGGTAAGGAGTGCCGATGTAAAACAGGCTTCACAGGGAACGGAGAAATTTGTACCGGTGAGTAATTTTTTAAAAAATGTTGTGAGAGTTTACCATAAAACAAACGGTGTTCGGTCGAGATTTTTTAACTGTCTTACTAACTTTGTGCCTTACAGTAGGCCAAGAAAAAGGATTTAGGAAATAAAGCCTCGTTCAGACCGCGTGACACCCCCTCTCAACATTTTTGTGAGATGGGGTGACATGTCGCGCGAAAAGTTACGAAAACTTTGTTCTTTTGTTTTCGAAATGCTGGAGCCGTTTACAAAGTTCTCTCCACTTTGTCATATTTGCGCAAGGCCAGTGCATTTTCTTTTTCTTTTGTGAGGATTGATACACTAAACGTTGTGACCGCTTGATCTAGCATGTCCTTGAAAGCTCCCACAATTCTCTCGGCAAATTTGGAAGCTGTCTGACCCACTCTTTCAAAATAGTTGGTCTGGCCGACCGCTGTGTATCCACGTTTTCCTTTTGTGATCATATAATACGGTTATCTATCTATGTTTGTCACGGGAGAATGTTATGACACCTCGATTATTCATGGTATTCTTACTCTCTCTTTGCGACCTTATCACCCAGCCGGAATGAAAAGGATGAGTGAGTGAGAGTTAACTCTTTCAATTGACATTCCCTGAGATTGTGGACCCTGACCCAAGAATGATCAAAATCAATTTTCTCGTAACGGTTACAATACATAATCAAGAGAAAAGGTTTCTGAGAGTTACTAAAATAATCACCATAGGAAATGTGCCTTGATGTTTTATAAAATTCTCTAAATTAATTCCCTAACGAAATGTATCGTAATCATTCTATGTGAATTCGCATGTACATCTGCAGCTTAGGTCTGTTTCAAACGTCGCGCTACTGCCGTGCTAAAGTCAAATTTAATTCGATCAATTTAGTTCGGCACGGCAGTAGCACGACGTTTGAAACGGGCCTTAGCCTACGCACAAGGCGAATATTTACTTGTCACCTTTTCTTGTTAGACATAGACGAGTGTGAAGACCCTACTGTGTGTCCTGATAAGGCAGACTGCTTCAACATGGCAGGTTCCTTTATGTGTCATTGTTCACCAGGGTACAAAATGGTTGGACAAACGTGTAAAAGTATGTATTTTTTTTATCACCAGGTTTCGTTTCAAGGCGCCCTACTATTGGCGACCCTAACAAATGATAGTCAGATTGTTACTATAAAATTTGTTACTACTAAGAAAAACGTGTATCGCGGGGGGTGGGGCGGGAAGGAGGGTAAGTTTTTTTTTTTTTTTAACACCGGGTTTTGTTTAAAGGGGCTTTACTATTGGGGACCCAAACAAATGAGAGGTAGGTTTTTACTATAAATTTTGTTCTTAAAAGAAAAGAGGTGTGTGGGGGGGGGGGGGGGGGGAGGGGGGGGTAGTTTTGGGCACTTAAAGAGTTAAGGGTGGTTGGGGCACTTAGGGGGGGGGGGGGATTGTGTAACGGGGATGGCGTTTTTCACAGTTTTTCTTTCGTTGGTGGTCTTCGTAGAGAGGAGTCTCAAAACAGAGAGAGTGTGGGACTTTTCTTAGAACTTAAAATAAACAGTTTCCGAGTAATGTACATAAACTTTTTTTTTTTTTTAACAGAGGAATGCAAATTCTGTCTGAATGGTGGGTCATGCACTGAGAACAGTACATGTCTTTGTCCTCCTGGCTTTTCGGGCAAAAGATGCCAATGGCGTAAGTATAATCGAGGTTTTAGAAGTGCGTGAAAAATGTTTCTTAAATATGTTTTTCGGTTAGAGGGCTCAAAATATATTTGGGACTGTTTCTGGTCGTGTTGACCGGGCAAATAAATTTAAAGCACGGTCACGTCTCTCTTCTGACCAGGCAAAATGCTAAAAATAACACTAGCCTAACAAGCAAAAACATTAAGTAAGGAAAGATGCTTGCCCTCTTAAAACGTAATGGTGTAAGAATATTTTGTTGTGGTGGTGGTAGTGGTGGTTGTTGTGGCCGGTCAAAATGGCCGGCAAAACGGAAACTTTGTCCGGACGAATGGTCATCTTGGCGGAACGTTGTTGGTTGACCTGTCGTTACTTCGAGCCCTGCGGGTAACGAAAAATAATTGTTGCTTTATGCTGTTGTCCATACCGACACTACAAAATATTTGAGTTTGCGACCATTCTAGAAAGAGCACTTTGTAACACCGCTTCTGGTAATAAGAATTACATATGCTTCGTTTTAGCATACCAGGGGCGTAGTCAGCTTTTTGACTGGTTGTAGACCCGGCTAACTTTCATTTCCACTTATCTTGAAAATTACACGCTTGACTAGTACGCACTGACCTCACCAACACTTTGAGCTCTTAAGCTTTTTAATTCATCCCAACAACGCATAATTTATTACAAACGGTAGAGTGATCAAACCAAAAATTTGTAGGCCCGGGCCTACAGGTCTATGGGCTGGCTATGCCCCTGCATACAAAGTTTATACTTACACTAATAGTCTATAAGACTCGAAGAGCACCGATAATATATAGATTTAGCCAGGGCTAAAAGCGAAGCTTTCGATAATATTTACAGTTTGTTCAAACAAAATATAAAATCGTGTAATGCTAAGCGGCTAAGGCATGCAACGCCGGAAAAAGGTGAAAAACAACAATAGGTCTAATTAGCCAAAGCAACTTTGCACGTGCAGCACACTTTTTTGTACATTTCTTTGCCTTTGTTTTGCACGACTACAACGTGAAACTTCCAGAAATTTCTTAGTCACACGTTTTATGGAGGAAATGTCGTACGTGTTCCCGTTCACTTTTTTTCACTGCCGCTCATTTTCACCTTGCATTGGTGGCCGCTAGCATTTCTCATTTTGTCACCGCCGCTACAAAATTTTCATGTTGTTTTTCCAACAAAAAAATGTCTCCTTTGTTTTTTATCTCTCGCTCTAAATCCCTTTCGCCCTTTTTCTCGTTGACCGTCGCTAACCTGCCGCCCTCTTTCTCTTTTCCTGTCCTTCTCTAGCTCTATATTCCAAATTTGTGGACATGACAATTTATCTAAGCTTAATGCTTTAGACAACACGAATGCAGAAACATTTACCGTTTTCCGTTATCGTCTTTATTGACTCTTTTGTTGTCTCTGCTTTACAAGACGCCGGTGGCCATGCGATTTCCCGCCAAAATAACCTAGAGTTGCATTTGGGTTACCATACCTGTTGATTGAGTTATTTTACATTGGTATGACTCTGGTGCGGACGGACAGTCTCTCGGGCGGGCGGGCGGGTGGGATGTCGGTGTACGGTCACGTGATTACCAAATTTTCTCGGATGGGTAGATTACTTCATTTTCTTACCCATGGTGCTCCGCTGGCGCGCTTCGCGCGCGAGAGCTCCGCTAATGAGGCTCTTGTATTAGGGTTGCTATACCTTCTCACGGTCGTGGTTACCAAGGCAGCTCATTTTAGCAAATTTTGTATTTTTTTTTTTAGATGGCGAAGCATCACTAATCTATAGCAAAGGCAACAGCATTCAACGCTTGTCCCTTCCCCCTCGACCCAACGATGTAGGAATCATTTACCAGCGCCCAGGAGCTGTGCATGTAGGCGTTGACTATGATTGCGTAGAGCAGATGGTGTACTGGACGGAGGTCATAAAAGGGACTATCGTGCGGGCAAAGTATGACGGAAGCGACATGGAGGTTATTGTTAACAGCGGAAAAACTACAAGCCCCGAAGGTAAAATAAATATTTCATCTTCAATAGTGCTTAGATTTGAGGGAGCACCGTCCAGGAATTTTTGTTGTTCAACCTATGAGCCAATGATGTTTTTGCTCACACTAGCGTCACCTTCAGAACGAGGAGCGGTACATTTCAAATCAGTTCGCTTGCTATGTTTTTGTCGATTATTTTGACACAATTGCAATGAAATTATGTTTTAATGTTCTTATTAAATCCATCTTTGGTTTCTGTTTTCCAAACTATGCGAAAGATTTTAAACCTTAACTAGTAAGAAGCACTTCCTACCACGGACTGCATCATCGAGTTATAAAATTAATCGAGCAAGCTTGACTTCATGCACAGTGTTAATCATTGAAGCCAAATTTTATTCTTAAGTGTAGAAGCTACGTGTGGGCAACGCGCTACGTTTGGGCAACGCGCCAAGCTGTAGGAGGCCATAGATCAGTACCAATTTTCTAAACCAAAAATTTAAAACAAGAATCTATAGTTGATGAAGGATTGTTGGATATATTAGCCTATATTGACTACTGTTTATTTGAACTAGCTCGTACTTTTGTAACTCAATGTTGTGCCTTGTAAAGTATTCATGCGTTGTTCTTTGACAGGAATTGCAGTTGATTGGCTAGGAAGAAATGTTTATTGGACCGATTCGCGCCTGGATGCCATTCAGGTAGCGAATCTCGATGGAAGTCAAAGAAAGACACTCATCTCGTCAGATCTGAGGAATCCTCGAGCCATCATTGTCGATCCGCCCAATGGGTGAGACTCGTTTCTTTACTACAGATTTACGAGGAGTAGCCTGTGCATAGCCGACCCTTTCCCTTTCCTGTTGTGGTTGTGGGGAAGGAGGATAGAGTCCGTAAAATAATAGATGTTACCGTACCAGCTGATTGCAGAGTTAATTCAAAGGAAAGTGAAAAAATTGAGAAATATCAAGATCTCAAGCGTGAGATATCAACGATGTGGGCTATGCGAAAGGCGGAGGTGATACCGGTTGTTGTTGGAGCTTTGGGAGCAATCGGTGCAGAAGACCGCATTACATGGAATTGCAAGAATACTACGAAGAGAGAATAAAATCTAATATTAACAATACCACTCAGTTTTTTGTTCCCAGAATAGCAGAGGCAGTTTGTGTGAAGTTGGTCTTCTTAGGCGAAATGGCTTCAGAAAATTTGGCATGTGTGAACTCTTTCTTAAACAATTGAATATTCTTAATTACCTTTTCCCTTTTTTATCTTTACTTAAGGAAAATGTACTGGGCAGACTGGGGTCGAAATCGCCCGAAAATAGAAGTAGCAAACATGGATGGATCCGATCGCCGAGTATTGGTGCAATCTCCGGCACTCAAAGTTCCAAACGGCTTGACTCTTGTGCAATCCACAAATGAACTGTGCTATTGCGATGCAGGTGTAAAGGAGATCTGTTGTGTGAATTTAGGCGATCTGAGTATGCGTAAAGTGGTTCGTCGAGCGCTCTATCCATTTGGCTTAACCAACTTCAATAGAACGCTGTTCTGGACCGACTGGAGACAGGGAAGGATCCAGAGAATGGGATTGAGCGCTGAAACTCGAGATGCACCTCTTAGATCATTCGTAGGTAGTAGCGGAAAGATCTTTGACATCAAGGCAGTACAACCTTGTGAAAAAACAGGTAGGTGGATATCTATGTTTTCCTTTAGTGTTTACTGATGAATGATCCTGGTAGGAAAGAGAAACTTGGCTAGACAATAACAGGAAAGGGAACGTCTGGTAATTCTTGAAAGCACCGACAGTCTTATGTCTTGTTATTGCCCAGTTCTTTGCCTTTTATGAAAATCAATGAATTTGCTGTCACAGTGATATAGGCATCCCCTGGTTTTGGGCATCCCCATTCCTAAAACCCTAGTGATATGGGCATCCCCTGTAACCCTAACCCTAATTTTAAGCCAAATCGCCAAGGTAATATGAAAAGGGGATGCCCATATCTCTAGGGTTTTGGGAACGAGGATGCCCAAAGCGCGGGGATGCCCATATCACTGTAACATCGCCACTTTAGAAGCGAGGAAACTGGGCCGAGCTAACTGTCGCAAAGACTTCTGGGACTGTTTCTGAGGAGAGGAAAAAATTGGCCAATTCCTGACCTGCGCGCGGTCACAAGCTGAGAAGTCTTTGCGAAAGGTTACTCGGCACAGATTCCTTCTCGTTTGTTATTTGGCGAATTGTTTTTATCTATCAATAAAGAGGTGCCACTTCACTTTTTTTTAATATGTTCTGTTTGTAGTGGTATTGAATCATCCTCGGAGACCCTGGGGCAGATAGTGGGGACGAGGGAAAGTCCAAACGGGCGGAAAAATGTGGCGCGAAGAAAAGTAAAGAACGGCGGGAAGAGCCCCTGGGGACAATGTCTTACCAGACCAGTTCCAAACGGTCGCCGCCGTTCTGGCTTCTGATTGGTGCCAGAAAAACACACGTTTTCTGGCACCAATCAGAAGCCAGAACGGCGGCGACCGTTTGGAACTGGTCTGGTAAGACATTGTCCCCAGGGGCTCTTCTCGCCGTTCTTTACTTTTCTTCGTTCCATATATATTTTTCCGCCCATTTAGACTTTCCCTCGCCCCCTTTATCTGCCCCTGGGTCTCCGAGGATGGTATTGAATCTACACTTGAAATATCTGGCTTGAGAAAAGATCAGCTCTAAAAAAATAACACGAGCAATTTCGTCGCTTGAAATTGCCTGCGACTAAAAAAACACATATATAAAGAATTTTCTTTAAAAATTTCCTTCCTTTTCAGCCCTCAAGTACGAGAATCCCTGTGATGTTGCAAATGATGGCTGTTCGGGTTTGTGTTTATTAAAAGCAAAAAGCTTCTCATGTTTATGCCCCGATGGACTTCATTCTATTAAAGAGGGAAACGCTACAAAATGTGCAGGTAAGGCACACGAAGGTGACATTAAACAGTAGAACCGACCTTGATTGAAGTTGCACAGTATAACAACCTAAGCATGACAGCGATCGAAACGGGAGCGACAGAAGAGCAATTTGATTAATCAAGACAACGATGTCTTTGCATTTGTTTTACATATGCAAAGACAAAGTATAGGGGATGTGCAAGTTTGGGCTCATGCCTTGACGTCGCTTTGTTTCCTTGTACAAGAATCTTCGCTCGACTTAGTCCCTATGACCACTTTAAACCAATCTTAAAAGCGGAGCTCCCGCATTAGACTGGCTGCTTACTTAAAACAGTGAAGTCTAGACAATTCCAAAAAATGACAAATAGTTGATGGGCACCAATGACGATCGGTACAAGCACAACTTCTTTACAATTCGACAGACGCCTTAGATCTTTGCAGCTTTTCAGTAACTCTTTGCTTTAACTCTTCGAAGACAACTTGGAGGCCCTTTTCCTTGGTCTTATACTTATGTTCTAGTGCACCTTGAACTTTCCGCTTAATAGGTCCTCTCCTTAACATACAATCCAGCGGTGTAATGTCTTGTCTGAGTTCATCAATCTGTTTCTTTAGCCTTTGTCTCCATGATGGTTCTTTTCGTGCGTCCTTTATTCTTCCTTTCTTGACGCCCAACGTTCTCCCAACAGCAAACGCAGCTGCCCTTATCAGATTGTTTGTTTCAAAAATGTCCCTTGTTGTTATAACATCCTACTTGCTGAACTTTCTGCTTCACTTTTCGTCCGTCCAGCCTACGCAAGTTCTATGGTTTTGTATTGCTCCCCTGTTCAAATTCTTCCAGTATTTCAAGTGCCAGATTGATGTAATCATCATCTAGTCCATCCCTGCGCATTTTTTATCCGATAGATACGGCAGTATTGTTTTCATTCTCACTCGGTTGAGGATCTTCAAACTCAGGTTGTAAAGAGCTGTAGGGATCTGTAAAGTCTCCATGATTATCTGGAGTAACTTCTGTCATTTGCTCATTTGATGCACCACATTGGTCAATTTTCCTCCTCAGTTCTTTCATTTCTAGGTCAGAAAGCCATCTGTTAACTTTAATTGTCCTCACCTGGTCGGCAAGCCTTTGCTTACTACATTCAAATACACCAATATCATTTCTCCAGATGTTTGACATACGCTTCCCTTACCCGCTTCTAGATGGCTCACTTCTCAAGTAGCATTCCATCACAAGCTTGTTCACGTCCTCGTCCATGAAACTCTTGCATTCACTCCTTTTGTACCCTGATTGTCTAGTCATCCACAGGACCATTGCTTCCTGATCAGAGCCTTTGCTCTTGCTCTCTTTGTCCGGGAGATTATCCAATCGTATGCTCAGAGTAGCCAACTTATTATTATTATTATTTTTTATTTTTATTTTTTATTTTATTTTTATTTTCTTATTTTTATTTTTTTTTGTACTCTTTTACTAAAACATCATGTTGATAATGATGTTTTCTTTCTCCCACAGAAAAATGTGACAGCCCATTGGGAATGGAAAATGGACTGATCGAAAATAAGCAACTATCAGCTCATTCAGCCTGGGACAATAATTACCAACGCTATGGCTCGGCACGTGCTCGGCTGCACCTCAATGAATGGCCTCAAGGCTGGAGAGCGCAGATAAATGACCCATCACCATGGCTACAAATTGACTTACTTTGGACCCATACAGTGACTGCCGTGGCAACTCAGGGGTATGGGAGCAAGGGCGCAAAGGAATGGGTAAAGACCTACGTGCTCTTGACATCACGTGATGGTAAGAGGTGGTACACATACAGGGAACGAGGAAGGAAACGGGTAAGACCACTGGAAATGAAATCAGTGTTAAACTTAAAGAATAATTTTATTTTAGATTTATTTTGCAATTTTGTCAACTGTTATACAAGAATAGTAGTTTAAATTATAAAATATATTAAGATATGATAACAAGTGGCGAGGAAACCTAGTTGAAACCACGTTTATTGCTCAAGATTAGCTTTCCTAGCTCAAGAAACAAAAATAATGCAAGAATCTAAAAAGAAAGACGTCTCAATTAATAATTTGTTTCTTTAAACTTTTTTGATCTATGGAGTAATAAATGACTACTCACCGAAGAAAGACGTAGTGGGTCTAAAGCCAATTGTGATTTTGGTACTGATTCCAAATAACCTGTAATTGGGTACCACTTGTTTGCGGTGTTGAAAATTGGCAGTTACTTGAAAAGTGGCCGAGATCACTTTCCATAAAGTCTTCCTTGCCAACTCTGTAGGTAAATAGTGAATAGCGCACATTGTCATCGTGACTGTCTTAAACTCAAAAAAAAAATCCATCCAAACCTATGAGAAAATTGTTTGATGCTGCTTGGTTTCAAAAGTAAAACAAGCAGAAAAAGATAACCAGCAGTATTTTATTCAGGATAGTATGAATGTCACTTTTAGATTAGAACTCAAAACTTTTTTCTTCTTTGTTCAAGTTATCGATTTTGTTCGCAGTTAATTGTAATCCTTACATTCTCATTTTCGACGATTTCATTTTTACCCCATCAGATTTTTATTGGAAATGTTGACACAAGTTCAGTGGTCCAGAATAAACTAAAGATGCCTCAGATAACTCGCTGGATTAGAATTGTTCCACGATCTTGGAATAATCACATTGGAATGCGAGTAGAATTATATGGTTGCGGAGTTTACCATCGGTAGGTGTTGAGCTTGATGTCACGCATGCTCAAAAGTGATTTACTCAACGCAGTATGAAAGTGGAAATGATCCTCGCAGTTGAATAAACAACCTAAGCGGTTGGGAAAAAAACCGCTTAGGTTGTTTATTCAACTGCGAGGACAGGGGCCGATCTAGGGGGAGGGTGCAGGGGGTGCGCACCCCCCCCCCCCCCCCCGTTCTTCTCGCCGTTCTTTACTTTTCTTCGTTCCATATATATTTTTCCGCCCATTTAGACTTTCCCTCGCCCCCTTTATCTGCCCCTGGGTCTCCGAGGATGGTATTGAATCTACACTTGAAATATCTGGCTTGAGAAAAGATCAGCTCTAAAAAAATAACACGAGCAATTTCGTCGCTTGAAATTGCCTGCGACTAAAAAAACACATATATAAAGAATTTTCTTTAAAAATTTCCTTCCTTTTCAGCCCTCAAGTACGAGAATCCCTGTGATGTTGCAAATGATGGCTGTTCGGGTTTGTGTTTATTAAAAGCAAAAAGCTTCTCATGTTTATGCCCCGATGGACTTCATTCTATTAAAGAGGGAAACGCTACAAAATGTGCAGGTAAGGCACACGAAGGTGACATTAAACAGTAGAACCGACCTTGATTGAAGTTGCACAGTATAACAACCTAAGCATGACAGCGATCGAAACGGGAGCGACAGAAGAGCAATTTGATTAATCAAGACAACGATGTCTTTGCATTTGTTTTACATATGCAAAGACAAAGTATAGGGGATGTGCAAGTTTGGGCTCATGCCTTGACGTCGCTTTGTTTCCTTGTACAAGAATCTTCGCTCGACTTAGTCCCTATGACCACTTTAAACCAATCTTAAAAGCGGAGCTCCCGCATTAGACTGGCTGCTTACTTAAAACAGTGAAGTCTAGACAATTCCAAAAAATGACAAATAGTTGATGGGCACCAATGACGATCGGTACAAGCACAACTTCTTTACAATTCGACAGACGCCTTAGATCTTTGCAGCTTTTCAGTAACTCTTTGCTTTAACTCTTCGAAGACAACTTGGAGGCCCTTTTCCTTGGTCTTATACTTATGTTCTAGTGCACCTTGAACTTTCCGCTTAATAGGTCCTCTCCTTAACATACAATCCAGCGGTGTAATGTCTTGTCTGAGTTCATCAATCTGTTTCTTTAGCCTTTGTCTCCATGATGGTTCTTTTCGTGCGTCCTTTATTCTTCCTTTCTTGACGCCCAACGTTCTCCCAACAGCAAACGCAGCTGCCCTTATCAGATTGTTTGTTTCAAAAATGTCCCTTGTTGTTATAACATCCTACTTGCTGAACTTTCTGCTTCACTTTTCGTCCGTCCAGCCTACGCAAGTTCTATGGTTTTGTATTGCTCCCCTGTTCAAATTCTTCCAGTATTTCAAGTGCCAGATTGATGTAATCATCATCTAGTCCATCCCTGCGCATTTTTTATCCGATAGATACGGCAGTATTGTTTTCATTCTCACTCGGTTGAGGATCTTCAAACTCAGGTTGTAAAGAGCTGTAGGGATCTGTAAAGTCTCCATGATTATCTGGAGTAACTTCTGTCATTTGCTCATTTGATGCACCACATTGGTCAATTTTCCTCCTCAGTTCTTTCATTTCTAGGTCAGAAAGCCATCTGTTAACTTTAATTGTCCTCACCTGGTCGGCAAGCCTTTGCTTACTACATTCAAATACACCAATATCATTTCTCCAGATGTTTGACATACGCTTCCCTTACCCGCTTCTAGATGGCTCACTTCTCAAGTAGCATTCCATCACAAGCTTGTTCACGTCCTCGTCCATGAAACTCTTGCATTCACTCCTTTTGTACCCTGATTGTCTAGTCATCCACAGGACCATTGCTTCCTGATCAGAGCCTTTGCTCTTGCTCTCTTTGTCCGGGAGATTATCCAATCGTATGCTCAGAGTAGCCAACTTATTATTATTATTATTTTTTATTTTTATTTTTTATTTTATTTTTATTTTCTTATTTTTATTTTTTTTTGTACTCTTTTACTAAAACATCATGTTGATAATGATGTTTTCTTTCTCCCACAGAAAAATGTGACAGCCCATTGGGAATGGAAAATGGACTGATCGAAAATAAGCAACTATCAGCTCATTCAGCCTGGGACAATAATTACCAACGCTATGGCTCGGCACGTGCTCGGCTGCACCTCAATGAATGGCCTCAAGGCTGGAGAGCGCAGATAAATGACCCATCACCATGGCTACAAATTGACTTACTTTGGACCCATACAGTGACTGCCGTGGCAACTCAGGGGTATGGGAGCAAGGGCGCAAAGGAATGGGTAAAGACCTACGTGCTCTTGACATCACGTGATGGTAAGAGGTGGTACACATACAGGGAACGAGGAAGGAAACGGGTAAGACCACTGGAAATGAAATCAGTGTTAAACTTAAAGAATAATTTTATTTTAGATTTATTTTGCAATTTTGTCAACTGTTATACAAGAATAGTAGTTTAAATTATAAAATATATTAAGATATGATAACAAGTGGCGAGGAAACCTAGTTGAAACCACGTTTATTGCTCAAGATTAGCTTTCCTAGCTCAAGAAACAAAAATAATGCAAGAATCTAAAAAGAAAGACGTCTCAATTAATAATTTGTTTCTTTAAACTTTTTTGATCTATGGAGTAATAAATGACTACTCACCGAAGAAAGACGTAGTGGGTCTAAAGCCAATTGTGATTTTGGTACTGATTCCAAATAACCTGTAATTGGGTACCACTTGTTTGCGGTGTTGAAAATTGGCAGTTACTTGAAAAGTGGCCGAGATCACTTTCCATAAAGTCTTCCTTGCCAACTCTGTAGGTAAATAGTGAATAGNACTACTACTACTACTACTACTACTACTACTACTACTACTACTACTACTTATAATAATAATAATAATAATAATAATAATAAGTAAACAAAGCTATTAAACTGTAACAAAATAGTGACAATGATGATGATGAAGATAACAGATAAGAATTAAAGATAATAAAAAGTACGAAAAAGAAAACATTACAGTCGACTCTCTCTTAACGGACACCTCTATAAGACGGACACCTCTGTAAAACGGACATCTAGAGTTGGTACCTGCCTTTCTTAGCTCCCTCTATTTGACTTTCTATAAGACGGACATCTCTCTAAGACGGACAGCTAGTGCTGGTCCCAAAGGTGTCCGTCTTAGAGAGAGTTGACTGCATGATGAGAAGATGGAATCATAATGTCATATTATTTCGGGGCATTTCCCGTTTCTTATCAGCACTGTGCAGCACTCTGCACTGAACGTGTTTAGTGCTGTATAAAAGACTTGTTATATGTTTTGCGCGGCACTTCCAACTATTACCATCAGCCTTAGGGGCGGATCTAGGGGGAGGGCGCAGGGGGTGCGCACCCCCCCTGAGATGACCGGTTTTCTAATACAACTGGTATTCTGCGAAAAAAAAAAACTATGTGGTTTATTGGTGTTGAAGTAGAGCAAGAGACGATCAGTGCACCCCCTCCTAAAAAAAATCCTGGATCCGCCCCTGGAGGATTATTTCCACTTTCATATCTTTATCCGCAGTTCAAAATATGAGTCATTTCATGGAATTATTTCCATTCATGTCATTACTAGGGAACTTAAGAAAAGGCGTTTTTGAGCGACTCACATCAACACTAAGTGAGTCCTTTTCCTTTAAATATACCTTGCTGCTACCAAATTAGTGTTGTTAAGTGTCTTTACTCTTGCAAAGGCGATTTTCCCAAACATTTGGGGAAAAACAATGACCAATTATGCGAAAATTCCACTTCCACAATCTTCTCTTTTTAAGATCCCTAATTTTTCTGTCTAAAGGTAATTTTACATGGGGTGATTCGCAACCACTATTTTTAGACCGACAAAGTTGTGCTGTAAGTTGATACCGTGTACCATAGGACCCCAAACGATTTTCGACGCCATTTTTGCGTGCATGTTTTTTAGCCATCCTCAAGAACTCCCAACGCCAACTCGTAATTTTTTCTTTAATTTGTTTGCACTTTATCGTAATCCCTCCCCCCGCCTCCCTTTCACTCCTTTTCTGACCCAGCTGTCTTCGCCGGGAGCAATCAGCATACGCGCGCGAGGTATGGTTCGTTTATCAATACCTTTGTTTGCTTAGGAATGCCTTACGTTGAAGTATAAACCAAAGGACCTCTCAGCTTTACGGAAACAGGCCTCTGGTACAGACAATTTCAAGAACCATCTCCAGATGTTCAAGTGACTTATAATTCAAGCCTACGGGAGATTTTTTTTTTGTAAATTGTAATTGTTGTGCTGTTTGCTTTGTAAGAGGAATGAGTTATTTACTTCTTGTTGCTAAGAACAGCACCCATGGCTTTTAATTTATTTGGAAAGGCTAAAAACTGAGGTACGAATATTACCTTGGATTGGCTGAACGAAACGCACCGGATCTTCAGTCAAGTTAAAGTGCACACTGAAGATCACAATAAACTGGAATCATTAAGCTAAGTTTCTCTATTGCACACGGCCGCTTCTCTGTGATTATTATGTATCATTCGTTTTCAAATTTATATTATAGAGTTTTTAATATAAACAAATGAAGAACTGCCTTTGCTTGTTAATTCCTTATTAAGAAGAAAATAGAAAGCAAAACATGCTAGCTAAGAGGTAGCAATTTGTATACACGTGTATGACACTGGGATGAATGCCGATTATTCATGCCAAACTTATTATCATGTGCTATCTATGTTTTGTACTTCTGCTTTTAGAAACAAAGTGTTAAATAGAATTTCCTATCGTAGAATTATTATGATAGACAATACATGTACTGTGTTTCTAAAAATCTTGATAGAGGAACGGAAACTTCTTTAACATTTATATAGGAAAAATTTACTGCCTTTAATACCCCAGTAAGCTTTGGCGTTGTTAGGTTTGATGTTTTTAATTCACTCATTTATATACAAGACTGAATGAAAAGGAATATATGTTACAGTCAACTTTCGAATATCATTTCGTAACTAAATTACACTAAACGAAGCTTGTGTGATGGAATAACTAGTTAATCATTTTGAAATATTCTACTTTTTAATAAAGAAAAATGTATTTTGGCCGTAGCGCTTATTATCGAGGGTATTGTATTTTAGTAAAACATCAATAATAATTTATACCAGTCTGTTACCAAGTGCCATCAAGAAAGCCCACGAATCGTTAACACTACAGAGAAATAAACACAGGCTGTTCCATCTTTAGTTTCAGTGTGATGTGTATATTGTGTTGTGGGGGTACTTATTGAGTTGACCTAAACCAGTGTACAGTTGCAATAATTAATGCCTGTTTGTTACAAAGGTCGTAACGAAAGGCCCCCAATTGTTGTATTTTTTTTTTTCTTTTTGTATTTTCCTATGGTTGTTTTGAATCAGCTTTGTTGAGGAAAACTAATACATAAGGCTTTGTTGCAAGAACGCCTTCAGTATATTAGATTTCTTAATGAATTGAGAGCCGTAGTGCAGTTTTAAATCGAGTGTTTGCGGTACCCTCCGTCTTTCTCTGTTGCAATTCCCATAGCACTTAATTTTTAATTTATAAACTCACAACTGGATTAATATTTTATAAAGCATTAAGCAGAATCTCGAAAGAAGAGTTTTTTCTGCCCCTAAGAACAAAACTTACACTTAACTTAGGCTTTTTGGCTTTGAACAGTAACCCAGTAGTAATTTTTGTATTTTCCGGAATGGATGTTTTGCATCACTGCAAGAACATCTGATTTAGTACAGTCAAAGCCCGTTAATAGGGGCACTGACGGGCCATGGAAAGTGTTCGTAATAAACGGCTCTCCGTAAACGGGGTTTGACTGTAGGTGAGAGTGTGAAGAATATTTTTTTATTTTATTTTTTTTTTGAAGATTTAATTGGGGAAATGGATTTGATGATCACATTGAATGTATACGGCGGTACCATTTACTTGAAAAACAACAACCGAAGTACAATTTCCTCCCACTGTATTACGTTTTTTTTTTATTATTCTTTTTTTTTTTTTTCTTCAAAAATTGCCTGCTAGACAAACTGATCGACGAGTTTACGGTCTTAAATAAAACATTTGGTGAACAATTGAAGGTTGCGAACAAAGAGTATTTTAAAAACGATTCCCTAGTATTGATGAGCAGCCTGAAGTCATCTTTTTAACTATCAAAAGTAGACTAAATGTTCGTGAGAACAGTTCAGCTGTTCCATAAGATTTGTGCATCAGCTTTTTATAAAAGTTTCCTCCTAAAAATAGGATTCAGCTAAGGAATACATTTTTATTGAATATCGAAAACAAAGCGGTCTTATCCTTACAGTTTTAATTAAGATATGCCCTTCTGCTTTCAATGTAAACTTGAAGAAGAGTAATCAATCTTTGTGCATTGCGTAGACAAAAAGTTACAGTTTTATTTTTTTTTTAGACATAATACCCGCCGCTTGCGTCCTAAGGCCAATTACAATAGTCCATTTTTACTGCATAGAAAGTAAACTGACTGAGCGGGGGTCTTACACTTGGTAACTAACCTAAAATCGTGTGCTAGCTGAGATGTCATACTTTGGAACCCGTTAAAGATACACGCTTTCTTCTCCTGGGGATTGCAACCCTGCGTTGAAAACACAGCACCAAAAATTGTATATGAACTGAAATTCATTTGGTTATTTATTAAACCACAGTTGCCTTTCCACGGTGTTTATGTTTCCGAAGGATTCTCAAGAGTCCATTACTCTTAAAATTTTATTTTTAGCGGTTAGAAGAAAAACTGTAAAAACTATGACATAATCGTGAAGAAAATGCTAGAAAAATGATGTCACGACTTCTCTTGGAAGTTACTGCGGTAAGTATAGTACTAACATTTTATAGTTTTTTGCGTAATTTAATTTTATTTGCTGGTGTTGCTTCTATCTGCAAATGTTCTGCTAAATACAAGTTATCCAAAAGACGTTACAACCGATTTAACTTTGAAAAAAGTTACAAAAACAGGTGAATTTGGACAGAATCGTGCCAAAAATATCGAAATTTTCAATAGTCGACTTATTCGCGTGAAATTGAGGGTGCATCAAAACTGGATGTATTATTTTATCTAGGGTTTGAAGCTCATGAGATTACCTAACTGCAGTCCTTTCAGAGAAAAAATTATGACTGACTGCAATTCGTTTTCATGTACTCTGGTTAGAAACTTGTCACCCAGAACCCCAGGGCGGCCAGAACGCGAGTGGAACAGCCTATCCAGAAGAGAAACGACACAACCAGATTTTGCTTGCGCCGGTTATTTCTTTTTAATTTATTTATTATTGTTTTTATTTTGGATTGACCCATTTTTGTTGGGGCCTTATTTGGGAAGTTGAGTCAAGATATCGCTTGTATTAACCCCTTTTGAAAGCCCCAAGACCAACTTTTCGTTTTTCCTAACAATATCAAAACTTAATAATCAAGATTAAAGGTTATGAGATGTAATAAAATTTTTGGCGAAATAAAAATGCTTTGCTCCTTTAAAATATTCTTTTACTCACTTTCTGAGGAAATGTGTGGGGGTCAGTCAAGAGAATGTGCATGTGGATATATTGAGGGTTGAAGGATTAATATGGCGGCTCTTGCGTGTTGACCTGCATAGCCATGGGAGGTTGCATGGTTCATTCCCATATTATAGATTCATTCACATGTAAACAAAAAGATACATCCGGTGAAAAGCCCCCCCCCCCCCGCCCTAATGTCACTTCCCCCTTTTATAAGCGGAAGTTGATTAACATGAAGCACTAAATTCCAAAATCTAGGGACTTTGGTGTTTGAACAACACGCGGACGAAAACTGTTTTCATGGCAGAAAAAGTAAATTCTATCAGAAAATAGTTAGTCTAATATAATAAGTCTCCGTTATTGCGACTTTTTTTTTCAGATTCTCGCAGTGTCCTATACCAAGGGCCAGGCTGGGATGAGAGCAACAGGCATTTACTTTACTTCATAACTTCATTTAGCTAAGACTGCTCCCTAAACTAAGGGCCTGTTTACATGGAGGTGGGGGATCGTTAAAAAAATAACCCTCGTTTACATGAAATCTTACAACCACGCCACCACGGGGTGCACTGTACTTTCTCAAGATTACTAAATGGTCGCTAAGCACGTGGACAAGAAAAATGCTGGCAAAACACGTGTTTTGGCGATTAATATTCTTCTATACTCACTTGCTACTCCACCTACAACCTTCAGTGCTATAGCTTTCTATTGATGCAAAGCCACCAACAAAGTGGATATGGCACGAATTTGATGTGTCATGGGTTACCCCACCTTGAAACGTTTACATGGTAAAACCTGACCCCGGATGAGAGGGTTACCTGGTCTGGCAGACCGGGCAGGTGGCAGATCACCCCACCCATCATGTAAACGCAATCAAATTGAAACGAGAGACTATATGGACAGGCGAGGCGGGTTACCCCGCCTTAACGGGTTACCTCACCTACCTGGGGTCCCCCACCTCCATTACGGAAAGTGCCTGTTTACAGTCGGCGACATTGAGACATTGTCCTTAAATGCGGCAACTTCGGGGAAGAAAATAACCCACACACCTCCTTTTCCCCTCTGTTCAAAATTGTGATCTTTGTTGTTTTCTAAATGGTATCTCGAAGGTGGCACAACATTGCATAGAGGGGGTGGGGGAGGGAAAGATTTACACTCCCTTTTTTGAGTTGACAAAACGTTAGAGAGGTTCTAGGGCAAGGGTCTCAACTAATTTTGTCGCAGATTGTAGAAACCCTTGTACGAGGTGTGACTTACTTCGCCTACACTCCATAAGTTTTTTTTTTCCCCCACAGTAGATTGAAAAAAAAAAACATTTTGCATCTAAAAATAATTATTTCGTAACTCCGCAAATTCTTTTCAATACATGGTACTAGTTAATGCGCTGCAGCTGTTTTCGCTTTTTTAACTTCCCGTGCGTCAGAAAGACCCAGCCTTCGACCTCGGCAATCTTACTAGTATGCGGCTAGAAAAAAGAAAAACAAAATTACAGTACATGACCCTCAGTAAATTCCATACTTCAAAACATTTTGTTTTTTTGTAGCTTACTATTACAACATTTTGAAGATGGAAAAGCCCTTGGATTTAAAGCCCTTGGACTAACAATACCAACATGGAAAAACAAGTACCAAAAATGTACCTTAGGGAGGCAAGGGGATTTTATCCTAGAATTGATGTAGATAACACTGAATGATTGTTGAAGTTCAAGCAAAAAGCTTATTTGCCGAGTCAAGCTAACTTTTGTACAATAGAAGTAATGTCACCTGTCTAATGTACATTATGGACCACAACTGATGGATTACGCGATTTCGGGTGACGCCTAGTTTCTAAAGTGATCGTATTTCTAATGTCACATTTTATTTATAGATTCATCCAGAAATAATTCTGATGTTACACGACAAACAAATTGTACTGCACAAGCTAAGTGCATAGAAGTGGGCGACGGTCCTTGTGTGTGCTACTGCATTTTCGCAGGAAAAACGTACTCGGGGATTGACAACTGTCAAGGTGATAATTTCATTTCTTAGAAGCACACGTCTCTACTTATTTGTGCTCTACTTTTGGCCGCGCAGTTGGACTTCTCCACAACGGCCACCTTGGGAACAGTTAAGAAAGTGATCGTTCCAGAAAAGTGGCCGTTATCAGTGTTGTAGAAATTACGGTTAAAAAAAAAAAAAAGTCGATGTATGGTCCGTCCGCCGAAACAGGTTGCCGTTATAGAGAAGTGGCCGTTGTGGAGAGTTGGCCGTTAGTAGGAGCTTTGACTGTATGTGTTTGTTTGTGTGGGTTTTTAAAAAATTACACGAATTGAAAATGAAACCAGGGGAATAACATAGTTGTAGAAAATGTGATGTGGAAGAAGAAAGATGATTTTTAGAAGATTTTTTGGTTATTCAGATTGCGCCCTGGCTTGTATTCTGTTGAACTTGAATAATTGCTGTCATAAAGGGAATAAGCCTGAAAAAAGAAACGTATGGATTTATTTAAATAAAAGGAGTCAAATTTTGCATAATTCTTAGATATTTCTGTAGTGATATCAAACGAGATCATCATTCAGTTGTTCGTTCTAGGTACAACCACAATCTATACAGTAAAGATACAAATCGATGCTTGAAGAATAGCTGCGCTGAAAACATAGAATTTGCATTTTCTCTCAAAATATGTATGTCTTTTGCACGTAGTTTTCGTCAAGTTCTAGGTTCCCGAGGCTGTCAACTGTTTGGTTAAAATAACAGAAGCTTATAAAAATTGCATTGCTTTACCATTCCAATGTCATCTTCAGATATAGGAGGTGACATTCTGCCAGATGCATATATATACCAGGCCAATAAAAAGTTATTCAACCCGGATGTCATAAAACAAGACGAAGAAAGGATGTTCCAGGCGACCGTAAAAAATGGGGGAAATGTGTCAGCGCAAGTTTCCTTCAATTGGTTCGTAAGAGATGTGCAAGGTTCACCGCGCACAATTTCACAGAATCGAACCCTCGTTGAAGGAAACTCCTCTACCTGGATTTGCAGCGGTGAATTATTGTC
>CALNXI010004660.1:12922-23310 GCA_942486025.1 Porites evermanni | reverse complement strand
ATCATTTAAATGTGAATGCCACATTATAATGCAAATACAATACACAAAGAATCTTATCCCCGGGAGATTTGAATTGGGTACAACATTGAGTTAGCCGAATAGGTCTATTCGAGGGAGCTTTTAGCTTAGTGCCAGTCTCTCTTCAACATTTAATCAACTTAATTTCTATACAGTGGAACCTGTATTAAGCGGCACCGTATTAAGAGGACCTAAGAGGTCACCCTCTATTAATCGGTCAGTTTTCAAAGTCCCGAAAATTACGTCCCTTGATGTACTGTGATTTCGACCTCTATTAAGCGGTCGCGGTCACTATTTGTGAAGTCCCAACAGGACCTTTTCTATTGTCTTGACTTGTATTAAACGGTTACACGGGGTCAGTTACATGTTCATAAAGTTTCAAATACTGTAACACACGAGACAACAATTGGTTTCCTTGCTTATTTTCGCAAATCATAAAAACGCAGGAAATGAATGTTTCTACACTTGAGGTCAAACGTCTGCTCTGATCAGCACTGGAGATAGAATTCTTTGAACTGCATTTCTTGCTACCTGAATTAGGCTGTAAGCCTGTATTTTAAAAGCCGTCACTTAGCCATTCCCCGAGGGTGACCGCTTAATACAGGTTCGACTGTACTCTGAATGGTATTGTTATACCTGCCTCCTCCACAGGCTTTCCCAAGGCTTTCTAAAGGCTCAGTAGAGAGCACTAAAGGAGAGAAGAACGCCAGAAACAACAAGCGAGAAGCGCGACAGGGGAATAATGGCACAAATATTCCCCAAAAAGTGATCGCGAGCGACAAGGAAAGAGTCCCCTGTCGTGAAACAAAACCCATTATTATATTATTCATTCAAAATATTTCTCCGTTTCTGATTGGCTAAAATTCAAGGCATAAGTCACCATAACCAGCTATTGTCGAACAAAATTTGGAAGAATTTTGCGATGTTGAACTGATGACGTCAAGTGTTGAGCAAAATTGACAGATGATCGAACCGTTAGTCGGGAAGACCTGGGGTCGAGTTAATTTGAGTTGTTTTGGTGGTGAGTACAAAATGGCGGAACATTTTACTCGTTTCACGGCGAACTAATGTCTAAAAACATAGCAAGAAGACAACTCCACAGGCGGCATCTGCTATTTGCAGTATATTTGCAGACCTGAACAGCTCTTTATCTCCTAAAATTCCCGATAAACATACACTCTCGAGATGAACTCAACATCGACGAAGGTAAGCTTGTTTAGGCATTGTTTTGAATGAACAATAAAACAATTATTGCACAATTCGGCTTTCGTATCATCTGAAGAATTATGGAGATCGAGGAGGGTGTTATCCTAAGACAATAGAACTCACTTGCATGTGACCAGATCGTGTACCTTGAAAACCGGATGCGCCAGTCGTGCCAGCAAATAAAATTTTCTCAGTCAACCGTAAAAAAGGATAATTTATTGCATTTGTAATTGTTTTATTTTAAAGTTGGCGGGTACACAAAGCACTAAATGACTGGTCCCACTGTTGCCATCGGGGCCACTCATTAAGTGCTTTTCCCTACATTCTGACTAGTATTTTTAATTGTGTTTGGTCTCAGACTGGTCAAGGCTCAGTTCCTAAAGCAATTGGAAAATCACTGTTATTAATTCCGAATTATTTCTTGGCCACGGCTTAACTGAAATAATAATATGGGAGGTTAAGGTAGCTTTTTTACCAAATAAAACCATCCACCTTCAAAATATGAAGGAAACTAGGCTTTTATCTACTTGAGAGGAACGCGCTATCAAACTAACTCCTTCTAATGGTGGACAGCTCGTGACGGTCAGTAACAATCACGGTGAAATCTCCTTTAATCATGACCGAAACTTACAGGTGATGGTCCGAGCCGGTTTCCACCGTTTAAGGAAGAAACAAAGCAAAAACGCACTTTCAGGAGTTAACAAGTATGTTTTTACCAGAGATGCACTATTCAATCCTCCCTTGATACATGGCCTCGGGGGCTTTTCCTAGGCGTAGCGCCGGCACCAGCGCGCGTTATTGGGAAAATGTCAAGCGTTTTCCTGGATTCTACTCTGAATCCATATTCAGTAGTGACTATAATGGCCTAAAAATACACAGACACTTGTTACTCTTCAGATGCTTTACTTTATATTTCCTACAGTGGACTACACTATCAGAGCTATGTAAAAACTATACCACTACACCAGTCTTAGTACAATGCTACAAGGGGTTCAGAAGAGGGAATAATGTTATAAGTTCAGGTCATCGTTTCGTTTCGTCCAATAAGGCTTCTGGTTTCGTCTTAACGCAAGAACACTGCCAAGACGTCTGCCTCCCCTACGTCATCTGGAAGAAAATAAAGAAAATAGAATTAAAAAGAGTAATACCTTACAGCTCTTTCCATGTTGGAGATCACCTACTATACTAGTCGGCAGATTAAACTAGCCGATCAAAAATTAGCTGCTAATTACAACCAGAACACAAATGAAAGGAAACAAAAGTCAATATCGACGGGGCAACTAACTAGACAAGCTTGCATTCGAGTATAAAATTTAAAAGAAAAAAACTTGAGGATATTTCGGTTTGCAAGACAAACCTTCCTCAGGGGCTTAAAATGAGAAAGAAAACTTAAAATGTAGACCTGAAACAGATCGTTACAGAGTAAAAGTTTGAACATTTTTTTAAAAAAACAGATAACCATTGGTATAGATAACTAGGTAATATCCGCTATCAGCGAGCTTGGTCAAGTCTGTTCATTCCTTGAGGGAATTAAAAAGTGTTTTCGCTCTTGATCTTTCAAGACGAAGTGAGCGTCCCGATCCTTTCTGACTGAGACTGTGTTCACACGGCAACGGACGAATTTTCGACCGGTTGAAAATTCGTTCGTTTAGGCGTTCCTGTCACTCACAAGCGACTGTAAAGGTTTTGTACAAACAAAATAATTTTCAGCGGGAGCGGTATAGTCGCTAGGGGCTCCGTGTAGACTTCTTCTGTGTCGTTTGTTGTTCTCGGAGAGAGACAACAAGGAAATGTGAGACGTCGGTGCTCAGGCTATACAGGTAGTCGCCTACACAGCAGTCTTAATGGTTGTCACGTGGGGTGGATCTTTCGTCATCAACCCCATAAATAATCTCCCGCTACCCGCAACCCGCAACCCTCAACCCCCTCTCCATCCCCCAATGAGTGTGATAATATTCCAATAACCAAGAATTCTATTCCTTTTTACCAGTTTGCTCTTTTTTAACTTTTCGCCAAAAAATAAAAGATTAGAAACACTTCGGAAGCTGAATTAATGTCAACAGACGCAATGTGTTGGTTGACTCACTTTTCTCCTCCCATTTAGTGTATTTAGATACCTTGCTGTACAGTATTGGGTTTTCGTATTGGTGACCCCTCTCCCAGTCACATTCTTTCCCGGCAATTACCATCCACCCGGTATCACCGGCGCAATTTCCTGCATATCCCCGATTGATTGAAGTACCGCTTCTTTGTTGTGTCTCCACTGATTGAAAAGTAGTTCTTTGACTCTGTTTTGATATCAGACCACTGGCTGCTGTGAGTCAGTTTGGAGTCGCTAAACTAGTTTTGGTTGTTCGTCTCCTTGGCGTTGAATTTCAGTTCCACCTTTGACTTTCCTCCTTCATAAAGACCAACTCGAGCCTAGTAATGAAACATATTTCAACTTTAGTTATGCACATATTTCCCGCGGTCAAGACATTTCTGCAGTAGTTATCCAGTTTAAATTAAGCAGTTACACAGTATTACGCATAACATCTTTCTAGGCGCAAGTTTGCGATTGTTTGGAGTACCCCAGATGCGTCAAACATTTCCCACTTCAAGACTATCCGGTTATTGTAGTGATCGCGGTACTTGGGACGTTAAGAGCTTCCACTTCATCCTCGGGGGAGGTTTGATCAGATTTATAAACTTCATACACATTTTTCTCCACTCCGCCCACAGCCTTAAATACCATCGTCCAGCCTAGATAAAAAGCGTTAATCACAGTGAATCGATCAAGAACTATGACGTCAAAAATTTCAGTAAGAGATCTACATTCTAATTTACAAAGTGGCGGATCTGCGTTTTGTTCTCAAGCCCCACCGCTTTCAAAGAAGACGCCACGGAAGCAACAAACGTTGCATTTTTTTCCTCTCAAAATCGCTGCCAACAAGGCTTGAAGCACTGTCGGAAATTCCAAACCTTTCATGGACCAGTTCAAAAATAAGACAGAGGAGAGGGTCGAGACATAATAACCTTAATACTCAGGAAAGAAAAGTATAGAAAAGAATAACACAAAAAGCCAAAGAAATATGTCGACTGAAGGCTGACTGAAGAACTGGCGATTTTTTAAAGCTAAGGGTGTTGTGAACTTGAAAATATTTGAAATAAACAGTAGTTACAATTAAATTTCTATTCTGCTCGCCATAGACTATCCAATAGCTTTTTTATAGCTGAGTCAGTTAGAGCATCCAGACTCGAACTCTTGGGTTCGATTGGCACCTAGAGTTCAAAATTTGTCGTCTGAGCTTTCTGGTGTTAAAATTCTCCTTATTCCAAATACTAAAGCGTTTATTTCGAAAGACAAGAAAGACTTATGCAGATCTCGAAAGGTGTATCAATATTCATTCCTCACTAGATAATGGCTCTATGTCACTAACCTCCAGCGTCCATATCACAGAAAACATGGAAATGCAGTTTGGGGGACTATAAAAGAAACAAGAGAAAATTTGAGTTCTCATTTACATATTAGGAATTGAAGATCGTTGAAGGGTTGAAAAAAAGAATATATGATATGGTTTCGAATCCCATCTGGGGCTCAAAGTTTTTCTGTGTCCTCTTATGGATGATTCTTTACATCTCCCTTTATTTCCTTTATAATATTAATATCAGTGGCATAGGTTAGAGTTATTTTCACATGCTGTTTATATATAGGACTTTTCATTCCATCCGCTTGGTTTCCCTCCAACAGTCAGCAATACTTGGAAACTCCCGAACAAGGTCAATTTCATCAGCGTGAAAGTGCATAATTTACACCATACAAAAATTTGGACAGATTTGTAAAGAAATACTAGAGTTTGCGCCTTTGGCCCCACGGATATTATATATTCCTCGTTTTTCGTTGTTAAAGGCCGGGTACCCCGTATATTTAGGACCCTAAGTGCCCTGTATTGAAATATAAATACTTAAGGCTTGCATTGCTAACAGGCCTTTGGTGAAGCTGCAAGGGCTAATATCCACTGGATTGTTTTTGAACTGAATACAGAAACATTGATGAGGTCACATGAACTTTTGTAATGACTTTAGGTCCAGTCAGCTGCATAAAACGTAACATTGCTGACGTCACTGGTAAAATCAGATATGTTAGAGACCTTTAAATTCTAAGACGACAGGACGACAACGAGGACGAGATTTTGTCCAATACAAAGAAGTGTGCGCACATGAACCAGCTTCATTTTGGCAGGAAAACACGATAGGCGTCATCATTCTACTACGGATTTTAGCAAGAATGTACTAGTGGCAGTAGCTAGTCCATTTTTGCCTTTTCCCTTCCAAGGAGCGTGGTCCCGGGCTAGTTAAAAGACGTTTTGAGCGACTCACGTCCGGCAAATAGTCTCTACAACAGTAAAGAAACTTGATATCGTCAAGGAATTCTAAAATGAAAAAGACTTCACTTCTGGTTGACACGCGTCGCTCAAAACGCCCTTGGTTATGCACCCTTCTAATTCCAGACTCAGGTTGTACGAGGTGTTTACAGTTGTAAGATCGCTCAAATGTTGCGCCCCCCAAATTTATTCCAGCTCGCAGAGCAAAAGAAAAGGCTGGATGTTGATTGAAGTGAAGATAAATACTCAGTACTTACCAAACGGACATCCCAAGAGTTCCATCCTCATAGAAATATGGCTATACCATGTCTTAGGATGTACCCGAATGTAGCGTGCAACTATGGTAGGCTGCAAATTGTTCTTAACCACAGTGTGACGGTCCCGGTTTGCCTGAAAAACCTGCAGCGGTAAATGAAATGTTATTAAACTTTAAAGATCCTGGTCATAATAAATTTTGCGTGTTTTCCTTTTTGTGGAGAGAAAAAATTGGGTAAATCCTGCAAGTAAAATTTAGATGCAACAAAGGTTCAAATTAGCACCCGGGGTGCTTACTTCATTGTCTGCGCCGCGAGGGGTCGCCTATGAAATTGCACTTATTTCATTCAAGCGACTAAACGTATCAGTGCCAGTAGTAACAAAACATGTTGACGTGAATGGTACAAAGCTCCCTCTCCTTCTCTTCTGAGGGAGAGGGGTGTTTAATAAAAGGGGGAGTTTCATTTCGCCCCATGTAAGGTAACACAAGACAGACTTGGATTCAGGCTGGAATCCAGGACATGGAATCTAGATTTCTTGTCACTGGAACTCATGGATTACGGATTCCAATTGTTAGCAGGATTCTGGATACCTTGAGCTGAAGTCCGGATTCCAAAGCCCTGGATTCTGGATTCCGGATCCCGAATTCGGGGATCGGGATGACTTTACAAGGGGCAGTTTTTTTTTTTCATACTGGCGACGCTATTTCGAACTTTCACGTAACTGCCTGCTTTGCTTTTGTCACGGGTTTCATTTGGCTTCATATACCTTGTGATTCTGATAGGGATGGAAGGTTTTGCCGTCGTTGCTGTAGGAAACAGTGTAGCTCATGACCCATTGATTAGCGTCGTATCGTCCCTGTGTCTGTATTGCTGTCACCTCCAATTTTTTGCCAAGATCCACTTGCAGCCACTGATTTTTGTCATTAGTTCTGGCCGACCATGCGCCAGTTTTACCATGTCCACTCCGGAAATGGAGCCTGGCATTGGATGGGCCGTGTGCAGAGTTCCAACTGCTGGAAGCTGTAGTCTGAGCATCGGTTATGGTTTTCTTCTGCATCCAAAGGGCTTCTGAACATCCTTTTATACACAGAAAATAAAGTCCTTGATGAAATTCAATAACAGCATGTAAAGTGCAGGTGTAAGAGCCTTAGTATAGAGCGTTTCAACTCATGTGGCCAGCATCTTTGCAAATTTATTGGAACAAAAGAAAACGGAGACTGTGAGCAGTCTCTTATTTCTCTTTGCAAAGTTACTGAACGTGAAACCATAGACTTTCAAAAAAAAAACCTTCGTCCTATTTAATAAACTCGTGACGTCGACTTGAGGCAAGTCTAGCAAAACCTAAGCATGCGAGCCGCGATAAACGAGGGCTTAATTAAAAAGCCCCAAGAAGAAAAAATAAGAGGCTGCTGACTCTTTTGTTCTGTCTGGGGATAACAAAGCTGTCACAAACTTTTAAGGTAATTTAACTCAAGTAACTTCAAACGATTTAATAGAACATATATAACTGAAAAATAACACTTTCTTTAAATCCGTTAAGATTGCCTTGAATTGCTTTTCCTTTCCCTTGAGGAAATTCACAGCAGTTTCCTTCTCTAAGAAATCCTTGAACGTTTTAGTTTAACAACGATTACCGCTTGGTTTGTTCGTAGTTGGTTGTGACGTGTAACTAATTTTTTCGCTTGCAATCTCCACAGACCAGTCAATGATCTGTCAACACGCGCTGGATGAGCTAATAACTAGGCGGATGTTAAGAGAAAAGGCGGACTGCAAGAGGTCTAAAAAAAAGTAATTAACATAAGAAGTATCAAAAGGATTCAACTCTCACAGGACTAGTTTGGAACACCAATAAGACCGGTGCAGGTTTCCTTGAACGGGCTGTTTTAGTCCAAATTGTGCCCAAGTGGCTCAACAAAAAGCTGAATCAGAATTTGCCCCTCGGGTTTAACTGGCACTTTGGTGCTAAAACAAACCTCGGATCTTGTTAACCTACAGAAGGAGCAAACAAAATATGACGTTTGCATTGTATGGTTTCCGTCGATGCGCGTCTGATACAAACACATACAAACCTAATTTTAATATTACATTGGTATCAATAATAATTATGTCACGTCATGCATCAGGAGCCTAATGTCACGTGTAATATCTTACTTGTATATACTTTGACATCACTAGAATAAGTTACAGACTAGAGAAATCTGTAAGTTATGATGAAATTCGTAGATTTACAGACTTAATGGGCCTCCGATGAGAATTTTACCAGAATCCAACATTATAAGCAGTAATAAAAAATTGACGCAGTTTTAAAGGAGTGTTCATTGAACCAAAAGTTACAACGTAACAGAAACAAAAACTTTGGGGCACAGGCCAGCCTAACTAACCTTTGCGTTTCAGCTTAATCCAGAAGATTCCATTCGCACGTTTTTCTTTCACTCTGTCCTTGATATCTTAACAAGATTTCCCCGGGAGTGACTTCACCCCGTAGTCTAGCTTTGGGAAAACGGTGCCTTGGGACACAATGATCTTTCCCATGTGACGTCGATTAGAGAAGTTGTTATTGCGCGTGCCCATATAACAGTATTCCCCAGGCAACATGATGCGGAAACATGGTGGATTACAGGAAGCTGGTGCATTATTAAGCTCAGCATCCAGTTTAGCTGAACCGGTGTAACAGCCTTTGTTGAGGTGCAGATTCAACCGGAACAAGTGGGGGGTTTGAGTGAACTGCATCCTTCCTCCACCCAACATACGTTGGTGCGATCCGTTTCTAAATACCAAACAAAGATGGTCAACGGCCTGCTGCTGGTTCTATGTTAATTATTTGATCTAAGTTATGTCTAAAAAAAGTTGTGAAATCTCCTTAATACGGGCATCAAAAGGAGGGTTAAACCCATTATGCCGGCATAATTTTGGGCAGTATTATGTTATAGCATTGAGCAAATGCCAGCAAAATGGACATTTTTTTAGCATACCTAATGCTACAAAATTTATTTTTCACTGATTTCAATGAAAAAAAAACTGTTATAAAAATGTCTCAAATGTGGTTTTCAACAACTTTCTTTCAGTATTCAAAGATTGTTCATAACTTCATAATACCAGGTTCCTAACAGATTAGGAGCCGTTTAGAACTTGTCGTTGCTGCTTATATTGTACTAGAAACATTAAAACGTTGTGGGGTTAATTTGTTTGTGTGGAGGCAGGAAAAGGAGTAAAATTTCTTAACCACCAATTGAGCACGACGTTTTAACGACAGCTGAACTTTCGGCATCATGCTATGATTACAAGGATGCGCGCTCAAAAGCAGAAAGTTCAACATTTTGAACAAGTGTCCAAACCCCATCAAAAGGACACACAGAGCCAGGTGTGCGCAAGAATTGTCCCGGGGAGAGGGGGGGAGGTGACGCTCATGTAAAAGGGATGGGAACGTTCGTTTTCCTCAGAATTCAAAAAATGAAATAACTTCATCACTGACGGATAGTTGGAAAATTGTCAATGTACTGGAATACGGTCGACATTATTGGTGTGATTTAAAGAGGTGTTTCCAAAAACAATGATTATTATTTTAGTTCTTAGTAGAGAGATTAAGCATCGCGTTTACAGCAAACGGCAAAAGTGAATTAGTACCACGTGACTATGCAAATTTTTTCATTATTTTACTTGTCGTTACTGTTCATTATAACTACACGAAAATCGTAAGTTCACGCCAATTCCATCCATAAGAATTGTTTTGCCTTGTTTTTATTTGCTCCTCTATAATTTTGAAAGTGTCTCATCTTGAAACTCACGTTTGCCGTTTGCCGTAAAGGCGATGTTCAATCTCTCTTGTGTCTTTTCTTCGCAGAGGCCTCACTGTGTCGTAGGGAGGCTGGGGACAGGGAAAAAAGTAAGCGCGCCGGGGACGATGGGAATATTAATGCTACCAAGCGAGAGCCTCTCCGGAGGAGAGAGGTCCTTATTTAGTAAGCAAGTTATAAGTCTGTAGTCATATACCGAGCTAGCCTGCGTAGCAGGTGTTCGAAAGGGAAGGGCAAGGGAATTAGGGTGCGAGACTGCTTTCATTTCTCCCTCGCGGGCCCAAATTCCCCCTTCCCCTTCCCCTTCTCCTTTTAACGCCTGCCACGCAGGCTAATACCGAGCCAGTTCTCACTTTTACAGCGAAACATTCGCGGAATATATTGTGTTGTAACTACATTTGCACTGGAGTATTTCGCTTAAGTCTATAAAGGTAAAAGTATTTGACTCGTGGAAATAACGATTTTCCTAAAGTAGCGACTTCTACTAATAAGATTGCTAACATCGGAAAGTAAAGAACAGGGTTATAACTTTCATATCGTTAATTTTCGCAGGAAATTTTTATTAAGAGTGGTTGCCAGAAAACCGGGCAAAATGTTAAAAATGTCAACGGAAGGGGGTCAACAAAATAAGTTCATACTGACATCATAGATAGGTCTGGTGGAGTAATGGACAAATATACCGAACATAGCTTCTTCACTGCTCTTGTATTAGAGATACGAGCATCACTTTATTCGACCCCCCCCCCCCC
>CALNXI010004659.1:0-23311 GCA_942486025.1 Porites evermanni | reverse complement strand
ATACACTCCACTTTACTTTGGTAAGGCGCTCATTATATTATTTTGCGCTGACTGTATTAGAAGGTTAGCTCTCTGTCCTGATACAGTTACCATTCTTGATAGGGAGCAAGATGATCAAGAAAAACTGTCAGCTTCTCTTCTCTCTTAGAGAACGTGGCCCAACAAAAAACTTTTTTGCTTGTAAATTTATGCAACTTTCCAAGGACTCCGCATTCCATTATCACGCTGAAGATTTCTGGACTTTGAATTCTACAATCTAGTGTAAGGCTTTTGTCGTAAACACCCATCGTCTGCAACGGGTGGCTATTAAGATTCTGCGTTTGAATCTTGACGATGAATTTTTGCATACCGTCACATTTGGGTTTTGGCCCTTTTCCAATATCTTTTAAATGAGTCCCAAATGTTCGAATTTGCGCTTGCCCTGGATTTAATAGTGAAAAGGTTTTGACCGTTACAGAATAACGACTTTTCAAGGCGCTACATAATGTCTTATGTGTGGCCAAATGTTTTTCTCTGCATTCTCTGTTGCAATACGAGGCAATATGACAAGTAGGACACTTCACGAGGTGACGCACTTCCCCCTGTCGACGACAAAAAGTACAACCACTGTAAACTCGCTCAATTACCTCTTTCGGGTGATACATACCTTCTTCGTTGTTAAATACCTTGTTTCCGATTAGGATGGGTGGGTTGGAATAAAACTGTTTTTCCCCAGTTGGAAGACCCGAAAAAAATTCCCCTCCATCGGGTAAACGGGCAACATCATGGGTAAAACGGCTAGGAATCTGTTGATACTCTAACCATGGGCCGCTATGGTCTCGCACTGTGTTTGATTCTAGGTGAACCCGTCCGGAATAGTTAACACCGAAGAAAATGCCGCCACACTTGTTGCCAGAGATAACATTTCCTGTAATCATGGCTGAAGTTCGCGATTTGGCTAAGATTCCCCAGAATCCATTCTCAAAAATCTTGTTATCGCTGATCACAAGGTGAGAATTATCATCCAGCGAAAGACCAAAAGGCCCGTTGTGGTGTACATCGTTTTTGGTTATTTCTATTGTATTCTTGTTGCTACAGGCATAGATTCCCTCTCTTGCATTTTCGAATATCTTGTTCCCAGTGATAACGCATTCTCCTGCATTCGGGCCGACTAGGACACCATGGAAACCACTATTAAATATCTTGTTCTGAGAGGCTGAGAGGTTTCCACCTTCTCTTGCCTCTAGACCAGCTTGGTGGTTCTTGTACACCTCACATTTATTGACAGCCATGCGAGAACCCTTGCCAACGACTAGCGCGCCGCCACCACCACAGTCATGAATTGCACAGTCTTCAATGAGAGCAAAGCTCTCATCGAGAATTTGAACTCCGGGAAAACCGCCAACACCAGACTTCAATTCTGGAAATCCAAACTTACCAGTGCGATCACAAGCAGGTTTTCCTAAAGAGACCGCTATACATCCTTCACCACCATTGCATTCTGGAAAGTCCTCACAACTAGTTGAACCTCCTGAAATTTGACAATGCTTCATATGAATGACCGATTCTTTGCCTTTGCAAACTATGCCAATGCTTCCTTTAGGGAACACAATATTCTCAAAATAACACTTTGCAGAGGAAATAAGACAGCATTGTGTACAACTTAAGACGACTTCTTTCGCAAGACCTACAATTTGGAAATCATTGAAGATAACGAAGCGCTTTAAATTATAAACACCTCCCTTCAGGAGCAGAGTACCTTGTGCCGTCATTAAAGCAAACGTCAACTGCGTTTCATTATCTATTACTCTGAACGGCGCGTTTACTCCTGGAAACTTTTCCCAAAACCCTTTTTCGTTGCCAAGACTGGGATCATTTTGGATAGCTAGTGCCAGTGCAGCCAACTTTTGTCCTTCAAGGTGAGATGAACCATTTTCAACAAGTTTTTGCAGAGCCCAAGCCTTGCGTTGCAATGCCTTGCTGTAACGGGGACATAATAAGAGGCACTTTTCACAGTCATCTAAAGCTTGTTGTGGCTGGCCAAGTTTCAAATAGCAGAGAGCGCGGTTGGCGAAGAGTCGATGGTCATGGGAAGTCAAACCAATGGCGCTGGAGTAAAGATTAATCGCCTCTTCGTATCTTTCATTTTTTACTGCAAAATTTCCTTGCCCTCTGAGCTCGTCAACCTTTTCCACGCTTTCTTTTTTAACAGAATTTGCTTCATCTTCGGGATCGCCGTCCGAGACCGGTTGTCTCATACAATGGGATATCAGCTTGCAGTCCCTGTCCTTTAACGGGATATCAATAAAATAGCTGGGCAGTTTTGCGCTGTAGTCTTCTGTGGACTTCGTTAGGTTCACTAGGAATTCTAGTTTAAGTTTCTGTACTTCCTGAGCTTTGACTTTCTCTTGAGACACACTGAGAAAGATTCCAGCTTCGTTAAAAACACGCACGGTTTCCTCTTTATAGAGCAAAGTATGGGCTACTGCTTTATGTTTCACTGAAAAGTTGGACAAATGCTCCTGTAAATAGGTAGCATGCGAGGCCAATTTAGCCCATAACTGCAACGAAGGGGGATTCTTGACACTAAAAACAGCATCTTCGACGAAACTTTCGCACACCTCAGCCGGCGACCGAGTATTTTTTAGCGCGTAGTGAAGGACCCGTACTGCACGTGAGAGAACATTGAACTGAGTTTGTTCTTTTTCTAGCTCACTTCGAATCACTTCCTGCACTAAACGATGAACACTGAAAGAGTGCGTCCCGTATCTCTGAAACAGAGAAAACTTAGTTAGAAGAGACACTATTTCAGCCTCATCCCACATACCATTATCCTCCACAGAACTGCCTTCCTCCAGTAGCCCTTCATTGATCAATTCGTATGGAATGTCATCTGGGCCATAAAAAGCAGAAACTTGCATAAACAGAGTGGGAGCCTCTCCAAGTTCCATCTCTTCTGAGATGCGACTGATGTGAACGAAATTCAACATCCATGTTGTGTGGACAGCTAGCCGCTCGGAAGAGGTGTTTTCCACAAAATTTCTGGCTTTTGTCTTTTTCAAGAGACGCACCTTCTGCTTCTTGTATTTCTTCACATACTCTTTTATGGACTGTTTAACATTTCGTATATAGGCCCCAGCTTGATCAAGAGCTAGAGGCAGTCCTCCAAGTTCTCTAACCAGTTGACGTAAGTCGTTGTCTTCTCCCTCATCTGTTCGGCCAGTTCGCAGCCGTAGGAACTGAATGCCTTCTTCTTCTGTTAAGCATTTCAAGTCAATGCAACAGTGCTCGTCAATTCCTGTTGCTTCTCCAATTTGTGAAACTTCCCTTCTTGTTGTTATGATAATGTGACCACGAGCCATATATTTCCAGTTACCAGTAAGCAGCTTACGCATTTCTTGGGACATTTCTAACTCGTCAAGATTATCGACAACTAAACACCACAGTTTTTCGCGTTTCCTGAGCCAGTCAAGGGTTCTCGACAAGGAGTTATGAAAATCGTTTTCGAACGTTCCAATTTGAAGCGCCATCTCATTGACGGACCTTTGAAAAAACTTATCTTCTCCCGAAATCCAGAAAATACCCCCTGGATATTTTTCCTGATGTTGCCAGAGAAACTCTACCGCGAGAGAAGTTTTCCCAACACCACCGAGACCACAAACAGCTGAGTGAATACAACCATTCGGGGTATTTTTTAGTTGCACTGCAATTGCCTCTAGTTCCCTATCGCGACCACAAAAGCAATTATTGCGGCTAGGTACTTGAAAAATCTGGATATCTGCTGTCTTAAAACTCTTTTTCTCTAGTTCTTCAACCCTAGCTTCCAAACGACTTTGCCCCTTTTTTAAATTTCCTATGTCTGCAGTTACAGACGATACAGTGGTCTCTAAATTACTTTGCCTATCTTTTAACCGACAAATGTCCCTCTCATTAACATCTACACGTTGGTCTACTTCTGCTAACTCGCTTGAAATATCTGCCATTGCATCTGATAAAGCTGCCTCCTTTTCTAACCGCTCCTTTCGTTCTACTTCGAGATTTCTTTCAATCTGAGTTATTCGCCTGTCAAAGTTATCAATTTCTTCTCTGATAGTTTGAAGGGCAGCACTTATCTTGTTGGCTTCATCAGTACTGGATTGCCTTATATTGTCTACATCTTTTTGTAGGCTGCTAACTTCAACACTGATAAGCTTCATCAAATCTTTATCCACAGGGCAGCCCAAACATAGTTCCAAACCTATAAATCACGATTTCCATAATCAATAAGTCACTAAACAAATGAAGAAATGCTTAAGTCCCTGAGGAAGAACTTGAGGTAATTTATCGATAATTTAGAATACTTAGATACGTTCTACTATTGAGCAAAATAAGAATAAAATAAAAAAAATAAGAGCCAAATTTTGTAGCTTTCTTGTAGGTAGATTAACGCGCAATTTTTATAACTGAAATTGGACAACACGTAAACGATCCTTTTCTTAGACTTAATTAGTATAACAGATCCCCGTTTCTGTTTTTCCTGCTCACATTTCTTTGCACCGTCCCCACAATCTGGACGCCTGGAACAGATTATCTAAAAGAGAGAAGTCCAGGCGCTTCTTATATTCAATACTTTAGGAAGACTTCCCTTCTTTCTACAAAGCAAATATGCGCAAGTGTAATGTCACATCAAGTGAAACTGAGTTTAACCAACTTCTTACCATATTACTGTAGGGGCAAGTACTCACCCTTTGTTTCCCAGTCATGCAGTTTTTCTAGTTCTTTGTCTTCATCGGGCTTTGGCAGCCCGAGTGAACGAACCATGGTCTCCATAAGTTGAAAACTGTTCTGGAACTCCACGTCAGTCCAGTGGTCAAAGTTGCAGTGTCCCCACTCATTTCTTACTTTAGAGCGCACATCATTGGCATTGGTTTGGATACGAGTGTGAAAAACAGACGCCCTTTCCAGAATCCCCAGAACTGCTGACAGGTCACAAGTGTTGTCAAATCCTGCAAATTGATACATTTTTGCGTGAAACTTGCCTCTGATTTCCCAACTGAGCAATATTTTTCATATTTTGCATAGCACATAACAAATTTGGATGCAACGCAGAAAATATTTTTTTCAGAGAACAGGCGATAGTTTTAAGCACAAATGACTATGAGAGTTCAAAAACGTCTGGATATCAAAGTATGACTCCGTCTTACAGCTGGCCTCGTATTAAAAATATGGCCCTTAATTTGATTGAGCAACAACTTTGACTGTGATACATTCAAACTGGCATTGGCATTAAGTTTAATGCCCAAATGACTGAGGGAAATGTCTACCTTAAAAAGAGTCAAAGAATAAATAAATAATTAAATAATTAAATGTAAGGGTAGGACAAAATCCGAGTGGCTGGAGAAAAACCTTTTGTAGCAAAGGCAAGAACTAACAACAAACTCAATACCACATCAAGGCGCTGACGCCGGGACGAGAGCTCAGGTCACAGTGTTAGGAGGTAATTAAGTGCTCTTCCCACTGCACCACCCCCTCCTCCTCCTTTAAGAAAAAAAAACTGACTAGCTGAGTGCAACTCTGACTACAACAACTGAGTGCTACAGCTGACCGTTTTATCATAGAGGTGTCCATTAAGAGACAGTTGACTGTATTCCCAGAGAGCAATCTGGTTCACCCTGTGCTGGTATAGTGCATGAAAATGTGCTTCCAGGGAGACGATTAGGGAAAATTAACGTTTTCAATTTTAATACCAATACCTGTAAACTTGGCCATGTGTGGCTCGAGATAAAGTTTAGCCAAGTCTTCAGCTGTTCCAACTTTGTAATCATATGAACGCAATTTTTTCTTAAAATTTCCCCAGTTATTATTGATGCTTCCATAGTTCAGCTGAGATGGCCCATCATGCGTCTTATGTCTTCCATAGACTTGAGTGTCAATTCCATGTGTACTCTTCAAGGATGTGTAGTGTTTGGGAATTTCTTGACCCACAAAATCCCGGAGAACTGGCAACAGAAGTCTGTTCAAGCAAATCCCGATCACAACCCATCTCTTCTGGTTCTTTCCAAGATCAAAACTGCTGACTGAAAAACATAAAAGTTGCCTTGAAAATGCTGAAGAAAAGGTAAGTGACATATGAGTTCATTAGTTTCATGAAACAGCCAAAACACAAACAAACAAAACCAAAAAAACTACCTTGATGCTAAACATGATGACTTCAAACTCAGATTCAGGGGGGAGAAGTGTCCCATGAAACTTGCCATGGAGTTGGACAAATATTGAGAACAATTACTCAGCTAATTTTCATTTGTCCTTTTTTTCACTTGTAATAATGCCTGCTGCATGGGCTTTGGTAGCTTAACAAAGATATACTGGGTTATACATCTGCAAACATATGATAATGTCCCCCCAGTGGACGGTGTCTGTTGGATATGACTGTTTGATAAGTCAGAAGGCTGCTTAAAAAGCTAAGACTTGGGACAGAGGTGCTGTTGAATTGCACCACAGGACTGTTTTAAAGATGCCTGAAGACTCAAGTAACTTTTGATATACTGCTAGATTTCTCCTTTCAATTCGCCTTGGATATACATAGTGAAATGAGAGGGAGAACTGGGTAATAAATCAGAATGGAGTCACTTGGGGCTGCAAGACTTACTCCACACACCACTTCAAATTGTGTATTTTTTTTAAAATATCAAACAGTCTACTGTATCTCACATGCTGAACTTCAAGTTGGCTAATACCTTAAAGGGAATACCATAATTGATTTCAAGGGTTTCAAGCGAGCAGGTTTGAATACAGTAACCAACTGTATCAACAAGGGGCCGTTAGTCCCCTTCTAAAGGGGTGGGGGGAGGGTCTGGGCATGTTCTGCCCCAGAAAATTTTGAAATTTCAAAGCCCTAAAACAGTGTGAAAATATGCGTTTCTCAGCATTCTAGAGACTAAATCTGAGGACAAAACAGCATTTTTTTTAAGAAACTTGACTGAAATATAGTGTTCACTTGACTAAAGCATAATGCAATCAGTGGGCCTTTATGAAAAAATCATCCATTATAATAATTTACTTATTCATTCAGATTTTATGATATATTTTTTGTTTACAACCTTATTCAAACTAGTTGCTTTTTCCTTTTAGAAAAAAGTTGCCGACCTCTATAAGCAAAGTAGCTGATGCATTTCATCAGCCATCGGTGCTTTTTGAAACCCCTGTACTTTAGTGCTTAAACTCCTCTTACCAGTTCCAGCAGTAGCGGGGGCTCTAGTCAAAACTGTGGGTGCAGTAGGAGTACCTGGCAGCATTGGTGGCATAAACGTGATTACACGCCCACCAGTTGCTCCTCCCATTGCCATGACGACCTGAAAATATGATTTACACTAAATCTAATGAATTTATCATAACTAGACCAAAATTCCACAATCTGATTGGTTAAATGCAGTGCCAAATTTTAATAAGCATTTATGATACATTGCAATAGAGTACTAAAGTGATGACGTCATAAAAATGAAATTTCTGAAATTACGGGATTTGTCAGGATATTCTGAAAGAACAATGTCCAAGAGGCCTACTTGCCAAAAATGAGCATTTTACGGCAAATTGTCTCTGAGATCGTAGCCCAGTTATACTCAGAAAACTCCATACAAACCCTTCTAATTTTTTTTTGGGTCGACCCAAAAAAAATTTAGAAGGGTTCGTATGGAGTTTTGTAAGCATAACTGGGCTACGATCTCAGAGACAATTTGCCCCCAAATGCTCATTTTTGGCAAGTAGGCCTCTTGGACATTGTTCTTTCAGAATATCCTGACAAATCCCATAATTTCAGAAATTTCATTTTTATGACGTCACACTTTAGTACTCTATAGGCCACTTTCTAGATCCAAAATCCCTCACTTTCAAAATAAGGCCAAGTGAACAACCTTTCTTGTAGAATGAGTTTTATTTACATGAAAAATTTAAAAGCCATCCTTTGGGATAAGTTCATTAAGACATAACATTACTATATCAAGCATACACCCACGGGACTCTTACTTGATTGCCCACTTTAATATGGAGGTGTCCAGTAATTACAGGTTCATGTTTTTATTATAATCACACCAATGAAATTAACCAGGTGAGCTTTTGCACAAATACATGATATATCTTCACATGAGAAAATAACATGTTGTCTTCACACGTGAAAAGATCACTGTTGCTAAGGCTACTTTAAAATAAATCACACTTTTCCCAGCAAAAAACTATTAAAGTGAAAAGGTTTGGTATTTCATTGGTGTTTATACAATAAATAGTTAGAACATTACATGGCCGCTTGGAGATACAAAATATCTCTTCTTGTGTTGAAAAGTATTTCACTCGTTCACTGCGTTCACTGCACTTGTGAAATATTTTCAACACTTGAAGAGAAACTTTGTATCTCCGCGGAGCCATGTAATATCATCTACATACTACACCGGTTGTCATCTTAATATGGGGTCAGAATATAATACAGGTTATCACAGTATGTGATTTGAAAATGGGATTTTGGAGGAAAAATAACCAAATCATTTGACTCAGGATTTCTTTTGTTTTTGTCTTGTAACAGTTCAATAGCTTACTTTAAAAAAGACCATTACATTTTGATATCTAAGTGTGAATTTGGGAATTTTGTGGTCATCAAGATACAGATTAGTAGCGAAAAAGAAGTAACAAAATAAAGTTATTCACTGCCAATAAACTTAAGCTACCAAAAAATTGTTACTGAACATTTGACTCCAGTCATTGAGCAGACCCACAAAATTTAATTTTAGAGTTACATTTTTGTAATGGCCTTGTTAAAAGAAAAATTATGATATTTTTATCTAACATTGGACTGGGTCAATTTGCAATTGTGTTTATTGAGTGTGGGGTGGCTGGTTGATGTTTTTGGAGTGGGGCAGGGGAGGTGGGGTGGTGGGTAGTACAAAAGAAGGACCTGACTGAGATCGGACTTGGCATATCATTGTTGTTAAGTGGCTATATGAGAGCTGGGTACAGTTGACTGGCTTGCATTTACTACCTTTTGAACAAGGACAGTTCTTCATCAAAATGTCAATTAACTCAACCAAGACTTTTAATATTTGAAAATAAGCTTAATGGCCATAATGATAGACTGCTTTTACTTCTGTTTTTGTCTAGTATTTACCTTTCAATAAATTATTTACAGATTATAATAACTACTGCAGCATTAGGTTCATATAGCTAATAATATTATATAAACTTCTGGAATTAACTACAGGTACCCTGAACTACCCCACAAGAAATTAAAGAGAAACTATCTATTTATATATTTATTTTATTTCATCGCTTTCACCTTGATTACAATGCTGAAAAAGACTAGGGAAAAAAAACATTTGAACAAGACACAAAAACGAGGGATGAAGGTGCGGGACACACAACAGAGCAAGGCTCCAAATTAAGTGTTCCCTTATGTATAATATTTTTTAATATCTGAATCTGTTCAAGTATGTTGGGATGGTTAAAAATCTGTTTGAAATGCACCCATCATCGGCCATTCCCTGGGGGATGGGGGGTGGGGGACCCTGGGAAAGGGAGGTTACTTTGTAAAGGACCCTGTGAAAGTGCTCCTTTTTCCACTCCTTAATGGGGGCACAGAGCGCTCAAAGTTAAGATCATATTAAACAACATGAAACCACAGTAAACTTGAAAAGCCATCATGAAGACCCAGCTCATGTTATTAGAAGAAGCACATAGGTGGCCGAGCAGGGTGGCAGGGGGGTATGTAGTACCCCCAAACAAAAATGCCCCCCCCCCTACATTTTGGTGCCAAAAACCACTTTTACGGTTGTATTTGACAATACCTGCGACATTGGCGACTTCACAGCGCACATTTTCTGCTCTCAGACAACTCAAGAACTACCTAAGAAGCACAATGAAGCAGGCCCATCTGAACAACTGCCTACTGATGCATTGTCACAAATCGATTATGAACACACTGCTTGTGCCAATGAACAATGCAAAGGGAATTTTGGAAAATCTGAGTAGGGGTATGCGTATGGCTGAGTGGAAGGTGAACCCCCCAAGTTTCAAAACGCTCTGCCACCTCTGAAGCCAGCACAAGGTACCGTGTATTTCAAGTGACAGGGATGATCGAAGGATTTTTAGGGGTTTGAAATTTTCGATTTGGGGATTTTTTTGGGTTGGAAAATTTTGGCAAGTATTTTTTTTGGTAGCTTGATTTAAGTAGGGATTTTTTGGGGTATCCAAAACAATCAAGAGCCATTATGGCTCTTGAAACAATTTGAAGATTCCTGATAGTTCCCATGTATCCCGGCCGCGTGGTTCCGCGAATAAATTTTTAAGGCTCAGAAATTCAGCATGGGATTTTTTTGAGGTCAAATTTTGGTCCAGGGAATTTTTGGGGTTTTGTTTGAAGCCTTAAGGATTTGTTTGGGTTTTGATTTTTGCCCCCATTCGATCATCCCCGTCACCTGAAATCCAGAGTAATCCCCCTGGGGAAGACAGTGTGTGACAAACGCAGACTGCAGACTTGCAGACTGGCAGTCCTATCCCTAAACTTTTAATTAAGTCATTTAAAATTCTAGTTTAAGGATAAGGAATCGGTTAGAGCAATTCACAACAAATTATGTTACCTTGTTTATCTGCAAGTCTGCAGTCTGCGTTTGTCGCACACCACTCTGAAGCACATACAAGGAATAACATGATGGAAATGGATTTACATAGCAATGCCTGAGATTACACAATCCGCCAAGTCCTGAGTTAGCCTTTAGTTTCACCACAGGAGAGAACTTTAAGCCCACGATCCTCTAGACAACTAGTATAGCCTATGTGTCCTTGATTTAAGAAAATTTGAAATCAACTTAATTTCTTTTACAGAGCTGCCAGTTTTTCCCACGGTGGAAGGATGTGGTAAACCAAACCTTCCTAATTCCCCCACCTCCAGGGTAAAATAACCTTTCAAGTCCCCCTATAAGTCACATGCAAAATTGTGTTTGCCTGGCGCCCCTTCCCAGGGGAAGGCCAATGAAAAATGCAGAAATCAAAAAATGAGCAATGTTTCTGCTTACTGAATCAAAACCATGAGGTGATATTTTCTTTTCAGTTTTAGTCAAATGAAACCGTGATTTCATATTTTTCCTTTAACAGATTTTATTTTAATTTTGTTCAATTTTATAACAAGCTGATAACAAGTTCTCTTTAAGAATGTGGTCATTGCTAAGTTATGTCTTAAATTGTATATGTTCACTAGTCTTATTGCCCCCGCAGGGATTTCACCTAGAAGGCAAAAATCCTGAGGAGGCACTTTAGTAACTCGTGCGTATATTAAGGAAAGTACTTTACAGCTGAAATATACAGTCAGTATGCCAGAAAAAATCTCAATTTACTTAAACAGGGGCTGCAAGGAATCAGTAGATAATGATGACATTTCTATTGTTCGCGCCCGCAAGTTATTAACGAGATGGTTAGGATGATGTAAAAACAGAAAATCCTGAAGGGACCGCTTAGGTAGATTTTGTGACATTTATTATACAGTCGTACTTCGATACTCTTTTGCATTAGGTGTTATGTGGAGTAGTTGTTTTGAAAGTTATGGGCCAAAAGACACTCGTTAAGTGCAGATGAACTTATAAGGCACGTATAACCGTGTATATATACTATAAACAATCAAAGAGTTTGCCAGACACAAGTTCACAAATCTTTGATTGGAAACCTTGCCAGACATTCTTTCTCTCTCTTTGACCGGAATAAGACTCAGCCCCAAACAAGCAAGACGAGTGAACAACGGCTAGCTTATCACTAGCAGAAAGATGGACAATTACAAAAATTCACCAACAATCAAATTCTGTGCTGACTTATTCCCTGCTCACAGATGTCCTTCCGCTATGAAGTTTAAAATAAGACCACAGGGCGCCCATACAATCTTTTTGTGGAGCCGATTTATTTTTCATTTTATAGTTAATGTACTGGATTTACTGTTTGCCTCACCTATAGCAATATGTGGCTAACTATGTGTATAAATCGACGATAAATAAACATTGAATTACCTTACCTGTGGTACATAGTCGTCCTTTATAAGGAACAGTCAACGGCAAACTCAAACTCCTTCAAAATCATTCAAAAAACCGCACTTGAGGCAAAAGAACGACTATATACCACAAGCAAGGAACAGGAAAGGTAATTCAACCTTTACTTATCATTGATTTATATAAATATAGTTAGGGATATATCGCTATAGGTGAGGCAAATGGTAAATCCAGTACATTTACTACAAAATAACAATTGGCTACACAAAAGGATTGTGTGGACCCCCTGTGATAAGAGCACAGGTGGCCCAAGCTCACTACAGGAACGTGAACGTGACTCTTGCTTCGGTCAGTGTAAAACGCAGACTGCGGACTGCAGACTGCAGACTGCGGACCAGGGGTAAAATGCAGACCGAGTGTAAAATGCAGACTGCAGACTGAGAGTAAAACGCAGACTGGGGTAAAATGCAGAATAAAGACTGCAGACTTTTTTAAACATTTGTGCTCCTTCCTCTCCAAATCGGTGAAATAGCTAGCCGGTATCAGTTACACACTTCGCTTCCTGTTCCTAGTTGAAGTGGATTGCACATTCGCCAGAAGTTTCAATGAACATCCGAACAGGTTAAGTCTGTGTACCTTGATTTGCAATACTTTCATAGAAGGTCATCCAAATTTCCTGCAGAACATCTTTCTTTGTTGTTGGAATGATTTACTCCCCCTTTATCGCCATAATTCTTCCTGTACAGTATTTTGGGTCAGCAGCTTCCATTTAAGCGTAAACATCGTGGTGTTGTAACAATTCATGGTCCTTGGTCACGTATATATCGAAAACTTCGCATCTAAACTTGAAGCGTGAGGTCTCTCGGACGAAAAAAAGGTTCAAGATTTCGATTATATGTTTTTTGGTCGTCGACAACGTTCTAGAGAAGAAAGTCCTGAATGGATTTGTGAAAGCAGATGTATTCAAGTAAGTGTTCGTTTACATGTATTTGCGGGATTTTTTGACCCTTAAACCTTTCCACAACTACAGTTTATGCTCGGTCTGCATTTTACCCCAGTCTGCATTTTACTCTCAGTCTGCAGTCTGCATTTTACACTCAGTCTGCATTTTACCCCTGGTCCGCAGTCTGCAGTCTGCAGTCCGCAGTCTGCGTTTTACACTGACCGCTCTTGCTTGCAAATGGTGTTGTGTTATAAACGGTTATCTATAAGGTAACCTTCTCTCTTTTAAGAAAAACCATTTACATCCCATAAAATCCGGAAATCTCTGTTCTGCCTTGTCTTTCTCTTAGCAGTGGAACACCAAAATAGCGGTAACTTGCCAAAAAAGCTTCAAAACGGTCTGAGACGTGGGCAAACTACAAAGAATACAACAGGGCAATAAGGTAAGTCGATGTTATTTAAAAACATAACATTTTTTATCTCTTTTAAGAAAAACCGTTTACATCCCATACAAAAGATAACCGTTTGTAACACAACACCGTTCGCAAGCAAGAGTCACGTCCGAGTTCCCGTAGTTAGCTTGGGCGGCCTGTGATAAGCCAAGAATGCGCGAGCGTGAATTGATCAAACGTCATTTTACTTTCCGGCGAATAAAATGAACTGTATGTAAAAAGTGAAAGAGAAATAGCGAAAAATTAAACTTCTAATTAAATCTATGGTTTAGAATAAACTATTCTCGAAACTGAGAATGTTTTGATCAAAGCTGTGTAAATCGAACTGAAGCTGTGCATGGAACCGCGCGCGCCGCGTTTGCTGTTTTTATCTTACCTATTGAACGGAATATGTGTGGAACTCTTCATTATGAATCGATATCTTTCAAAGAGCTACACAACGACCAAGAATACTATTGACCGACAATATACAGAGCGGGGGCAGGTGTAGTGTCAACTATTACTAGGACGTAAGCTTATTTTAAGCCCTCCGTTTCTGTTTTTCGGGCTGTACAAATATTTTTACATTGTTAACAATTAATTAAAGCTTTTTAACTCACAGAATAGATCCTTTGAGGTATGACGATCGATCTGTACCAAAGAACCCGTTGGAATTAACACGATAGTCCAAAATCCTCTCCAGAATGATAACAAAAGAAACCGAAAAGCTTGCCTTTACCTGCTACAAGACAGACAAACCTGCCAAGGCGAATTTTCTCCTGTGACCACGCGCCCGCGGGATTAGAAAGAGAGATAGCTTGTTCAAAAAATTGACTGGAATGAACTATTGGATATTTGGACGGTGGAACGAAACAAAAGACGGAAGCCTGGAAGGTTGCGTATGTCGTTTGGGGCTCGCCTGCTTTGTCCAGGACAGCTGACACTTTTGGGAGTGGGAGCAGCAGAGAAGGAACAAGAGTGTTTACCATTTATCAGAAATTTCCGGGAAAATAGTTCGAAAATAATGGACCACCTCCTCAAAAGTAAGTACAGCATGTTTCTTACTAAAATGTCTTAAAGTGTGGGAAAAACCTTATTCATTTGTATATTACTTTTTTCCATTAATTAATGCCTTTTGGAGTCCAAATTGTAACTCTTCCTGGCTCAAATAGCCTGCATATAAACAGGCACTTTATGAGTCAAGTGAGGCGCATATAGAAGCGCCTGTTTTGCTTACTGTTTTGCAGGCTAAGCAATTAGGCTAGGCTCAAAAGGTTCTAGTCTTGAAACTCGAGCCAGTCCCTTCGCGGAAAATTACTATTTGTCCCTTTGTTGTCATTTTGCAATTAAACGAAAACGTGACCCCTCCTTTTTGTAAATGTTTTTTTACTTGTTGTGGCTTCAGGAAAAATATAATATTTTAAGGAGAAAAAAATTTGGAAGGTAAAAAATGTACTATTTAGAGATTCATGATGTGAAACTCCTTGGAGCCACAGAGGAGTATGAGATTTATTATGAGATATCATGTTAAAAACTGTCCATTTTTGTCACAGATTTTGCATTTTGCAGATCATGTAATTAGTCATTTTACTGAAACATTATAGCCTAAACAAACAAAACGGACTCTATATTTTAGTAAGATTTGTACTTTTTGCTATGATAAGAATTTTTGACAGTTGTTCAAGTTTTTATTTTGCACATAACTGGGAAAGAACACTACAAGCACGCAGAGCAGAAAAAGGCAAGGTGACCGCATCATTTTATTGCAGTTTTTTCAATATCCTATATACCGTTTCTTCTTGAATAATAGCTGTCCCATGATCAATCGCCTCCCTTGAATAATCGCCCCCTCTGACAGAAATATTTAAAATAATTGCCTAGCTCCCTCCAATAATCGGCCCCCTCCCACCACTACAGGTAACCCACTATCAATACAAGTTCAAATTTCAAGTTTATTAAAACACTTTGATCCTTGCCTGCAAAATAGCCTAGCTAACAGAGGCAAGAGGAAAAGAAATAATTACCCCCAGCTATTATTCTAGGAAATACAGTATGGCTATCAATATTTATTGTACCAAGTTTGAAAACACCTGAATATTGTATCCTTTTCAAGGGAATTGTGTTGAGCATCATGGGTCTTATTCACACAGTGGCCATATTGTCCTGAGAGACTGAAAAAGCTGTTTTACCACCCTCGACCTCCCAGTGAAAAACTTGGGAGTGAGGCTAGACAGGTAAATCAAAGCTATTTTAGTCTAGACATAAATAACAGTGTCTCTCCGGACAAAATGGCCACTGTGTGACAAAGGCCCATTATCATATGGTCTTTATAGCAGCTCCATGCGCACTTAAAGCCTGCACGGGCAGAGCCCCATTGCTAAGAAAATTTGGTAATCGATCCATCCAAGAAATTTTGGTTCAGTGTACGCCCAGCGACCAACAGTCTGTACACCACACGTAAGCCGATGTCAAATGTCACACTTTAATCTGAGGCATAACTTACTATTTCCAAGAAATTTTGGTTCAGTGTACGCCCAGCGACCAACAGTCTGTACACCACACGTAAACCGATGTCAAATGTCACACTTTAATCTGAGGCATAACTTACTATACTATCTGTGTTTAACTTGGTATTGGACATCCATGTTATGATCAATTGAAAGGGTATCTGCTGACCAGTGTCAAATGACTGTATCATGGGCTCAAGTATACAACTTACGGAGGTGACATACTTTTTAAAGTTATCCACTGACCAGTTTTTGGTTTTCAATTGATCACGGGCTCAGGTCAATTTTTTACAGGTGGAATTCAGTTTGCTCTCTGCTTACGGAAAAAGTTAAATTACTTGAGAAGGACATTTCTTAAAGCATCCGTTGGGAGCTTTGCTTTTGGCCTTGGTTAAATCTCTTTAACAATCCAACAATGGTCAAAATAAACTATGGGAAAACCTATCCCAGGTAGATCTAGAATGGTCACTCTCCCAGCCGAGACAACTTTAGTGAGCGTTAAGAGAGGACTTTCACTCATGTGACCAGCAGCTATGTAAATTTATTGAAAGAAAAAGAAAGTTTTTGCATAAGAAAAGAGTTCAACTCTCACAGGACTGGTCTGGGACACCAACATGGCCACCATTTCATTGTTTTGGGCTCCAACTTAACGTGACATCATTTGAAAACGTTCAACATGAGAAAATAGTTGACCCCTTTGTTGGAGCCAACAGCACTTGTCCATGCTCTTGCTTTGACGGAGTTTACTACGCTAGGCGAACTTAATTGTTAATACGCAGAAAAGCTAGCCTGGCTAGGAGGGTGACCCTACCATCACAAAAAGGTGACGGGCTAGGTGGGGTCATCCATCTAGCCTAGCAAACTTAGTGTTTCTCATGTAAACAGTTCGCTAATAAAATATGCAACAAATGTCCCTGCGATATTCAAGGAACCCTTACCCTAGCCTCTGAGGTTCATGGTTTCAACAACAGATTTGTATCCAACCTTAATTTTCAGTAGGCCATTGGATAAACAATAATTACTACCAATTTTGCATTTGTTGAATCTAAAATCTGGGAAAACATACTAGAAACGCTCGTTCTCGTTGCCATTGCTGCTGTCATTGCTTAAGGTGAATTCAAGTTTTTCAAACTTATCGTGTTTAATCCAACCCGCTTAAAATATCAAGAAAATAATGTACATGAATTTCCCCAGAGCCCTCACTATATCTAAGAAAATTTGCCAAAAGCAACAGTCAGTTGCTTCTTGTTGTCCTTGTTGTACTCACGGAATCACAAGGGGATCCCTCACGTGAAGTCAAACCGACCAAGTAAATTCGAAAGATAATTTACACGATATCAAACAGACTATGTCTTCGTTTTTTGAGGAGCTGTGTTTCGTTTCTCAGACAGTGACAACTCAAGGTTTGTGCTCAGTCAACCATAGGAACTTCTTAGGCCAGAACTCAGATGTTGGACCTTCAGCTAGACATAACTTTCTGCACACTTGTCCTTTCCAGTAATCATTTGGAAGAGGATATAATAATCCTAATTACTGTTGGCATTTGTCTTGCCTTGTTTGGAAGCAGTGCATGCGGATTTATGTTCCTTCCAATCTGCTCTTTGACAGACCCTAAAAAGTTTAAGATAAGAGAAAGGCCATTGCAGGTACAATAATATTGCTGTTTTCATTATTTTTGATAGCCTTGACAAGTGATTTTCTCGCTTCCTCCCCATTCAGGTCCCACTCTTCTGGCGTAGCTTTCAACCCTAAATGTTTTTTAGTGTTTTACATGAATCAGCTAAAAACCCTTTTCATTTAAACCCATTATTTCATGGCTTCAGCTCTTATATCTATACCAATGCATTTGCATGAAAGTAACTTCACGGTTGCATATCTAAATCTAAATCGATACTTTGGAGAGCACAGGGATGGGGTTAGCAAAATTTAATCATCAGCGAGTTGTGGTCAGCCATCTACTCCCTTAAAAATGACCTAATGAGTAAAGTTTTCTTCAGTTCAATAATAATAATAATGACAATGATGACGAAGATGCAGATGATGATGTTGGTGGTGATGACTATGATAGTGATGATCATGATGATGATGATGATGACCAGTGATGGTACAAAGAACTGATCTAATACTTTCATATCTCTTGTTGGCTTATTCACCAGTGCGTCATAGTTATTTGGTCAAGTGTTATGTTAACTATAGTTAAATTTCAGCCAGATATTTACCACTGACAAGGTCTGTTTTCATTGACAGTCCACTCGATATCAGGTCAATCAAAATCCAAAATGGAATTTTCTAAAGGAAAGCCCGAAGATTCTTAAGTGTCCTAGAAAAAGCTCCGACAGAGGCAAATCTTGAGCCATACTTTTGGAGCTTCATTCATAACAGTTCCCTGTCGTTTCTGGTTAAAGCCAAAAATACCACAGCTGAGTGGTATGCGGTGCTGTTTTTCTTTTTAAGAGGCTAATACAATTAAATTTTACATTTCTACTCACTTGCTGCAGTATTTTTTGGTTCTGCACCCAGCACACGACTTCAGCTCACTTTCCTTGACCTTTTTGGTGCAAGCTTTGTTGCCACACCTGGCCCGTTCCGGTAAATCAGCAAAAAGCTGGTAGATTGGAGACAGTATATCCTTGAGAGGTATATCAACACGTCTCAGGAAAGGCAGCCTTTTTTCTTCAGCATCTTGGCCTTGTTCATAATACCTTTTTAACTCCTTCATGTCAGACTTCAAAAGAGCAAGCTTGGCAAGGTAATAACAAACATTTGGGTATGTTTTCCAACAAGAGGGTGCTTCTGCCAGAAACTCTTCCAATCTTTTCCTGGCCGCATCTCCCAACTCTTCAGTGGTCCAGGATTGGTATTTAGAAATTTCTCGCTCCTCTGCGATTTGCTCCTCACTCTGAAAGTGCTTGCACTTTTCTGAGGCTGCAGCTGAGTCTTTCTTTTCAGAGCAAACTCTAGTGGAATACAGAGCCAATAAACAGTACCCAAGGCCTCTTTTGCTTGGAAAATAGGTTGGACAGCACTTCAGGGAATTTTCAAAAGCTTCAGCTGCTGCTTCATAGTTATTGTAAATAATATAAAGTGATGCCAAGTGGTCATATAGGACATGAAGCCAGCTACTGTAGCTTTGGTCAAATCTAAAAGCATCTTCAGCTGGAAGGCTGTTAGGTTCAGCTTTTTGAATGAAATCTATCACATTTGTTATGCACATCACCTTTTTTTCATCAGTGATATGTGTCTCTTTTGAAAGTTTCAATTCGTAAAAATGGAAGGCAAAAGCTACCACAAGGGCTTCAAAGAAACTCCGGTTATTATGCATGCTTTTCTCACAAAGGTGAAAAACGTCAGGCAACGAAAGATGTATATAAGGAAAAGCTTGTAGTATAGAATTTTCAGTCAAATACCCAAGAGCTATAAGAGAAATCCCTCTTTCATCAGCAAAGTTACTCTTGACCAGAATTTCAAACCCCTGGTTTACCAGTCTGAAAGCCTGAAGATAAATCTGTGCTGTTGGGGACCAATGAAACTCACTAAGCATTTCCTCTGAAAATGCAGTAGGCTCAGTGATCGCGAATGGGTGTTGTTTTGCCTCTGATCTTTGCTTAAGTTTTTCTGCCATGATTTCAAGTGACTGATTGAAGGCCTCTGGTTTTGATTCTGATGGAGTATGTGGTTTATCTTCCACTTCTTCACATTTCCTAAGAAGCTGAAAAAAATTAAGTGCACATGAAGGTAATTTCCTCGTTTTGCAGGAACTGTGCATAATGTTGCATTATCAAAGGTGATGGCAATTTTTCCCCCAGTCACTTGCAAAATCATCATTTCACGCCAAAATTGCCCCTTTATCCTCTAATTGTTGCAATAAACAAGAAAGGTGACCCCTTTTTCATTGGTGTTATTTACTTTCAATGGCTATTCAAAAAACATTTTTTAAGAAAAAAAAAATATGGATAGTATAAGTTGTTAAGAACGCTATTAAGGTTAATGTTGTTAACACTATTAAGAACTCTACTGTTGAAAACCACTACCCACAGACGACATTATGGACCTACTCAACCTCTGTTTGACTTCGACGTACTTTCAGTACAACGGCAAACACTACCACAAGTTACAAGGTACAGCTATGGGCTCTCCAGTTTCTGTTGAAAGGGAGGAACAAGCCCTAGCTACCTACACGCGAACTATACCTCTTTGGTTATGTTACGTTGAGGACACATTCACAGCCGTACACAAAGACAGAATCGACGATTTTCACGAACACCTTAACAGACAGAACGCGGACATACAGTTCACCAAGGAGATCGAAGAAAATGGTGAGATACCTTTTCTAGACTGCTTGGTCACTCACTACAACAACAAACTACAAATGACTATTCACAGAAAACCGACACATACCGACCGATTACTAGACCAGTCTTTGTACAACCCGACCTCTCACAAGGCTACGACTATCCGGACTTTGACAAGACGAGCGCAACTAGTTTGCAACTCACCTGACAGCCTACAAGACGAGACTGATTATCTTAACAACGTTTTTAGTAAGAACAATTATAACACGGACTTTGTTAGACGGAACACTCACAGTAACACTGATTCCAACACCCAGACCTATGTCAACTCTGGCCCTGTTAAGAAAGTGACTATACCGTACATCACAGACACGTCTGAAACTATTGCATGTATAGTTACAACCTTACAATACACATATTGCACACAAACCGATAACCACTTTACGAAGACTGCTTACTAATGTCAAGGACAAAGACAAACTGGAGGACAGACAGGGAGCAGTATATAAGGTCCAATGCTGCCACTGCCAGGCTTCTTACACTGGAGAAACCAGCAGAAACCTTAGCACGTGACTGACCGAACACAAATAGGACTCAATCATCAAAATGAAACATTTTATTGACTTTATAAAGCCATAAAATTCATCTGTTAGCTCTTTTGGGCCCTTTCACAGACCCAAATGACAGATTTCCCTAGGTTTAGGTTTCCTTTTTCTTTCCAAAATTAGCCTAACATAAAATATGAAAAATTAAACTTCAGAAGAAATATGAAAAATTAAACTTCAGAAAATCGTAGGAATTTTTTTTTTCTGTACCTGAATGGAACGCTCATCTAGAAATTTTTTTGCATTATTCAAGCGATATTCTAGACAATGTTTGCTTCTCCGAACAGATATTTTACAGAAAACAGTTGTTGGGTGCCCCTGAGTAAAGTACTGGGATGGTTTCTGTTCGTATAAGCGTAATGATTCCAAGCATTTCAGAACACTACCAAGCTGCTATGTAACAAGTAGACAAATGAATTCCAGGTGGTCCTGAAAACAAGCAGCTCTGAATTTTACTACCTGCAACCATTGTACCATTGTCTCATTTTAGGCCATCCCCTTTTTTTTTCCTTTAGCGTCGAATGCATTTCCTGATATTGGGTCGGTCGGTTGGATTGAAAAAAAACCTAAAAAAAAATCACAAGAAGTCTCGGAATAGGAGGACCTGGTACCCTGGGACGACATTAAAAGTTAACTTTCACATTACTGGATTAACAAAATGTACAATTTGCTGTAAAAAATTTTCCTGTTTTTCTCTATGGTGTTACTATGATCATTTTTCAGATGGATTAAAAGAATTATTCCTAGTGAAAAATGGTTTAACTTACTACGTCATTACCTTTTTTTTTTTGAAAATGACAAAAATTTGGGTTGGTCACACGATGCTAAACGGAGAAAAAAAAGAGGATGGCCTTATGAATTTGCTAGAATGTGACTGGCATGGGCCCTTGCCTCTTGGGAAAGTAGGCATGTACATACAGTTACTTCCTCAGTAGGAAAATCTACTTGTCTCACGACCAGGTCAAAATATTTTTGAGCCCTGTTGAGGTGTGATCTAAAATTCAAGTTGCCAATTTGTCAACTTATTTACACGATTTGTGTGGTTATTAAAGCAGAAAGGTAGTTTTGTGGGCCCCTATGAAATTAAGGTAACCATGAGCCAAGAAGGCCCATGAGGCCAATAAAAATCACTTGTTACTGCTAACAAAACCAATACACATGCAATTTTCAAATTCAAATAACACGTGTAAAAGATTTTTAACACATTGATAAGATCCATATTAGACCGACCTGTTTTGCCACGGCATCACCATTTGCGGACGCTTTCTCGAGCCACCTTCTTGCTTTTGAAACGTCTTTGATTTGCTCACAACTTCCATTTAAGTATATCTGCCCCAAGGTACATTGAGCCTCAGTATCGCCTATTTCAGCTGCTCTTGTCAAATAATAAATTGCTTTAGTTGGCTGTGGACGGCCTTCCGGACATTCACCCTCAAGATAATACTTACACAGACATTTCAGAGACCTTAGCTTTGAGTCGTCTCCCAGTTTTCTCATCGTTCCAGCCAGCAATCTTTGCACTGTTCCCAATTTATAATCACTCGCACCTTCATCAGCGGCCATTTTATACCATTTAAAAGCCTCCTTTATGTCCTCGTTCACGACCCCCTCAACTCCACATCGGTACATTTCTGCAAGATTGAATTGTGAATTTGTGCACCCCAGTTTCGCTGCCCTGTGGTACATCTCATAAGCCTTCTGCTGATGTCGTATCGTTCCTTTCCGATCTAGTAACTCCCCAAGTTTTCCTAGGGTATGAGGCAATTCATAACCCTTATCTATAGCAGTGCTAAGCCATCCGATTGCTTTGTCGTTATCTTGCGGCAAGAGATCGCCAAAACCCTCCGAGTAAGCCCATCCCAAATCTGCTTGGGCGTGGATTTCGCCATTCTTTGCCTTATCGATTAATTTTTCGATTGATCCATATTTTTCAATATAGTATTTCTGGAAAGTAAGATCATTTGGAATAGGAAAATTCATGATTCAAAATGCAGGAAGATCCCCACAAGAGTAAGTGCATTCCCTTGGGCTCACTGGTCAGCGGGTGCTGTCCCAAAAACGGTACGTACTGCATATACGATTATTGTAATGTACCTACCAGTAACGCTAGAGGAGAGTTTTCTGGATTCGAGACGACTCCGGGGCATTCTGGACATTTTTGTACCATATTACACGCAGATGAGGAATCCGAAATAAAAACGTCCCGATTTGGTAGCGCGTTCGGAGATTTCCAATCCGGAATGTGAAAACTTGTATCCCAATGAACTTTCTCGGATTAAATTGAAAACGTTACAGTAAAGAAGACTTTAGCAGGGACTGATCAAACAACGTGAAATAGAGTTTAGTTGCGATATTTCCACTGGCCAATACCAGTCTTCATCAGGTTTATTGAGATATCACGAATTTACACGATATCACGTTATTCGATCAGTCCCTGCTAAAGTCTTCTTGACTGTAACGTTGTCAATTTGATCTATTTTGACTGATCACGATCTTTTTGGATACGACGTTGAGCAAGATTGATCGTACACGGTTTTTGCAGTGTTTTTTTTTTTTTTTTTCCTT
>CALNXI010004658.1:4478-23328 GCA_942486025.1 Porites evermanni | reverse complement strand
GGCAGGTGACTGTTTGATTTTCATCAGTGCTGAAAGAATCACTTCATTCTGTCGATCAATGGCAGCCTGTCTTTCCTGCTGCATCTGTGGAACAATTAAAAGTAGACTCAGAAGAAATTCAGATACTTCTAAAACTTGAATTTGTTAGAAAACTCTGTCATGGTAGATGCTCTGGGCATAGGCCTCAACTTAATACCATAATCGCTTAGGTTAGGACGCAAAAAAACTAATTCGTTTAAGTTCGGCTCAGTTAAACCATATTCCAGTTATATTTCTCTTTCTCAGTCTTATGCAATAAAAGAGTACATTCCTGAATATTGGGCAATGTGTTATTAAGACTTCCGCCAACAAAAAATTAAAGTGCCTTACCTGTAGCTTTTTTACAGATAACTGAAGGTGTTGATGTTCTTTTGGTGGTGTAATATCAAGGAATGGCTTGACATTTTGCAGCTAAAATTAACAAGTACATCAAATTACAAAGATTATAGAGTTGAGCGTAATTTGGAGCAACAAACTCGTTTTCCAAATTCGTTTTGTTGCCATGACAGAAAGTAAATTAAAATTATGTAAATATTTAACAGATAAGGTGAAAATATACTTCACTCAAGGGTTTTTAAAATGTCTCTACTCTTACACATTTCCCTCGCGGATATAAATCGATCCTGTATAAATACATACTAATATTAATAATGTTTTTACTATTTGACAGGCACCAAATACGGAAGCAACTGAATTAACAAATCTGCCGGATGATATTGCATGTATGAAGGACGAACACTTACTGCACATAATTGATTTGATATCATTTAACCTGGCAAAACGCCGTCTGGTATTTTTTTTTCTTACAACTGTTCCAATCAATTATATTGGCTTCATATACAAGCTCGATATGAGATCTACATGTAGAACGCTCACGCCGGTGCGCCGTATTAAAATTCACTTCGATCTACAGTATGTTGATATCGGAAGATCATAGTTTGCGCCTCGCCGAGACGAAGTAAAACAAGTACACGATCGATGTCATTCAGTTAACTAACAGTTACGTAAAGGTAGAAGCGAATTAAAAAACGCAATGGTTTACAGCTGTGATTACTATTAACTGAAATAAAAACATCGACTGTAACCGACACTCAAACCGTTTTTGTAAAGATCGCACGAACGATTTCTACATACCCGTTGATGATAATCTTCAGTTTGTCGCCTTCTGAATCTTCTTTCGATAGGATTGCTTCGTATACTGCCACTCATCTCGTGTTTCTACTGTTTGCTCATCAAGAGTTTTGTGTTTATATTTCTTCGATCGTCAAATATTTACCGCAAATCTAGAGGTTATGTTGACAATCGACCGGACGATGATCCGAAACTGCTGACCAACGTGTTAGGTCGTCTTTACCTTCGCCTTTAACAAAAATTCTTCACATGAGCAAAATAGGAAATGATACGAAAACAGTCTTTTGGTTTGTCATCATGATTGTTTTAGCGACGAAGTGGGAATTGTCTTTGTTATTCAAATTCAAATCAAAACCTCTCGAGCCGTTTCGTCTCGAGGAAACAGATCCACTTAGCAACTCGATTAGGACTGGGAATTAACCGAGTGGAGTCATCACCGGGGTCAAATATTTTCTAAAGTGGACAGATACCCAGTAATTATCGTAGTCTAGTTAAATGAGCTCGCCAGATAGCTAACCGAAATACAATCTATTATATTCTGAAATTCATTTTTATTGTTACACGTACGGCAAAGGCCAAATACATGCGTGACCAATTGCGTTACCCACTTTGCGCTGAGTGTGGCCCGGGCGCCTGCGTACTAGGACACAATTGCTTGTAAGCCCAGCAAGTTAAGAAAGAAGATTTTTAAAAAGTGCGATTCAGAAAAGCAGATAAGAAATGAAACAAATGCGCAGATCTGCTAATTTAGTGTATTAATTCACCCAAAAAGGGTGGAAAATTTAGAAAAGTGTATTTTTACTCGTCTATGAAGAAAGCATGCATTGCATCTGCCATATCCGACGAGGAATTTTAACTGATTCAAATGAATTCTGAAAAAAAAATTATCAGGTTTATGCGCTTCAGCACCCTGGCTCCAGAGGTCCGTTCTGAAAATACCTAATGTGAAATAAACCGTGCTTACGGTTTGATCATGCAATTTTTTTCTCTCGCCTTTTCGCGCCTGTTCGCGACTGATCGTTGACGCGGCTTCTCCGGGAACTATCAGTATCGATAAAAACAAAAAAATATCCTCTGGAACCCAGTGTAGCGTTTCAGTATATCTCTGGCTCTACACGACATGTTTAGATGTTTCTAGCATTCTTAGTCCCTAAATATTCAATCGTATTACATTTTCCGGTCAATAAAAACGCTTCCACTAGATATAGCTTAGTCAGCAGTGTTTTAGCCCAGCTCAGACAAACAACGAAATTATCAATTTCCGGTAAACGGGCAATAAATGTTAGAGTTTTTCTGGGTACGACTTACTGTAGTTACTGTATATCATGGATATTACTATTCTACGGATACTATACTGAGGCTTGTGACGTGGAAAGAAGGTCTAAACGCATCTAAACGTACGCGTTTTTAAACGAAAACGCAGCAAGGTGAACGGGTCCCTGGTCGAAAACATGTCAGACCTGCAGTAAGTCATTGAGTTAAACACAGTCACTCAGCCACTGGTTGGCCTTCTATCCGTCGTTCAATCAGTGAGCAAGTCAGCCTGCGGTCACAATCGTCCAAGCAGCAGAAGTCAGTCAGTTAGTCAGGTTGCACTCCATCTTTAGCAACGACGTCGGCGACAGCAACGAGAACGTAAAAAAAGCAATAGGTTTGAAGAGCAAAACAACAACTTTGCATGTGCATGACATGTTTGTGAACATTTCTTTGCCGTCCCTACAAGACTACGACGCGAAAGTGCCTTATTTCACGTTTTATGGAGGACGTAAACACGCAACGACGAATTTTTCTTTCTCTCTCTAAATCTGAGCACGGGTCCTAATTGTTCGACCGATCCCCAAGAAATCAATTGCAGGGAAATTCGCCTTCATTTGACATTTTCTGCGAATCGAAAAAAAAACGCGACGAAGCCATTGAAAAACACGTGAATTCGTTTTAAAAGTGATTATTTTCTCTGCCGTCGTCGCCGTCAATGCTACTAGGCTGAAGCTCCCTAGTCAGTCTAGCCTGTGGTACTTTGTAAAATCAGTTAGCCAGTCAGCCTGCAGTACTTCGTTCAGCAAAGAGCATTCAGTCCGCCAGCCTGCAGTATATACGTCGTTCAGTAAGTTAGCCAGTCTGCCTTTAGTACCGTCGTTCGATCAGTCAGTCAGTCAGCTATAGCCTCCCACGCAGACGTTCTTTTGGCTCCTCATGCAGCCCCCCGCCCCCCTCTAATCGCAACCAAGGAGCGCGTGACGTCGATGCCCTAAGAACGTCAGCCGGCGTGTTACCGGTTAGCCACTCACTCAGTGAGTCAATCAGCCAACAGTCCATCGTTATATCAGTCCGTCAGTCAGCCATTCAAAGTCACAGTCACTTGTAAGTCGGTCAGTCCATAGTTCTGTAACATTTACGGTATTTGTTCGATTAAGCGCCCAACCTCGAATTAGCGCCCACCTCAAGTAAGCGCCCATCCTAAAGGCAGAAAAAGTTAATAAGCGCCCAGCCTCGAATAAGCGCCCCCCTACTCCCTCCCACAAAACTCCAATAAGAGATAATAAGAGACCCTCCCGAAGACGGAGTTTTCTTCAGAGTATTTTACAGAAACCTTGTTTTGTTGCATCTTCGCTTTTTGTAATTAGCATTTACTGTTTTGTTGCAAAATATACTACTACACTTGCTGAGAATGGTGAAAATTTAATGAGCGCCCAGCCTGGAATAGGCGCCCAACTCGAATAAGCGAAAAACTCTCAAGGTCAAAAAATTTAATAAGCGCCCAGGGCGGTTAATCGAATAAATACGGTAATTAATTAACAAACCTTGGTTTCCAGTCCTTTTTCCAATGGTCTACCCTGGCAGGTGACTGTTTGATTTTCATCAGTGCTGAAAGAATCACTTCATTCTGTCGATCAATGGCAGCCTGTCTTTCCTGCTGCATCTGTGGAACAATTAAAAGTAGACTCAGAAGAAATTCAGATACTTCNTAACATTTACGGTATTTGTTCGATTAAGCGCCCAACCTCGAATTAGCGCCCACCTCAAGTAAGCGCCCATCCTAAAGGCAGAAAAAGTTAATAAGCGCCCAGCCTCGAATAAGCGCCCCCCTACTCCCTCCCACAAAACTCCAATAAGAGATAATAAGAGACCCTCCCGAAGACGGAGTTTTCTTCAGAGTATTTTACAGAAACCTTGTTTTGTTGCATCTTCGCTTTTTGTAATTAGCATTTACTGTTTTGTTGCAAAATATACTACTACACTTGCTGAGAATGGTGAAAATTTAATGAGCGCCCAGCCTGGAATAGGCGCCCAACTCGAATAAGCGAAAAACTCTCAAGGTCAAAAAATTTAATAAGCGCCCAGGGCGGTTAATCGAATAAATACGGTAATTAATTAACAAACCTTGGTTTCCAGTCCTTTTTCCAATGGTCTACCCTGGCAGGTGACTGTTTGATTTTCATCAGTGCTGAAAGAATCACTTCATTCTGTCGATCAATGGCAGCCTGTCTTTCCTGCTGCATCTGTGGAACAATTAAAAGTAGACTCAGAAGAAATTCAGATACTTCTAGAACTTGCCTGAATTTGTTAGAAAACTCTGTCATGGTAGATGCTCTGGGCATGGGCCTCAATGATCTCATCATCACTTAGGTTAGGACGCAAAAAAAAAAACTAATTCGTTAAAGTTCTGCTCAGTTAAAGTATATATTCCAGTTATACTGTATTTCTCTTTCTCAGTCTTATGTAATAAAAAGGCAAGTACATTTCTGGATATTGGGCAATGTGTTATTAAGACATTTCCGCTAACAAAAAATTAAAGTGCCTTACCTGTAGCTTTTTTACAGATAACTGAAGGTGTTGATGTTCTTTTGGTGGTGTTATATCAAGGAATGGCTTGACATTTTGCAGCTAAAATTAACAAGTAGATCAAATTACAAAGATTATAGAGTTGAGCGTAATTTGGAACAACAAACTCGTTTTCTAAATTCGTTTTGTTGCCATGACAGAAAGTAAATTAAAATTATGTAAATATTTAACAGAAGAGGTGAAAATATACTTCAGTCAAGGGTTTTTAAAATGTCTCTACTCTTACACATTTCATTCGAGGATATAAATTGATCTTATATAAATACATACTAATATTAATGATGTTTTTACTATTTGACAAGCACCAAATACGGAAGAAAGTAAATTTAAAAATCTGCTGGATGATATTGCATGTATTAAGGACGAGCACTTTAAAATACTGCACATAATTGATTTGATATCATTTAACCTGGCAAAACGCCGTCTGGTCTTTTTTTTCTCACAACTGTTCCAATCAATTATATTGGCTTCATATACAAGATCGATATGAGATCTACATGTAGAACGTTAACTTTCACGCCACGGTGCGCCGTATTAAAATTCACTTCGATCTACAGCATGTTTATATCGGAAGATCATAGTTTGCGCCTCGCCGAGACGAAGTAAAACAAGTACACGATCGATGTCCTTCAGTTAACTAACAGTTACGTAAAGGTAGAAGCGAATTCTAAAACGCAATGGTTAACAGCTGTGATTACTATTAACTGAAATAAAAACATCGACTGTAACCGACACTCAAACCGTTCTTGTAAAGATCGCACGAACGATTTCTACATACCCGTTGATGATAATCTTCAGTTTGTCGCCTTCTGAATCTTCGTTCGATAGGATTGCTTCGTATACTGCCACTCATCTTGTGTTTCTACTGTTTGCTCATCAAGAGTTTTGTGTTTATATTTCTTCGATCGTCAAATATTTACCGCAAATCTAGAGGTTATGTTGACAATCGACCGGACGATGATCCGAAACTGCTGACCAACCTGTTAGGTCGTCTTTACCTTCGCCTTTAACAATAATTCTTCACATGAGCAAAATAGGAAATGACACGAAAACAGTCTTTTGGTTTGTCATCATGATTGTTTTAGCGACGAAGTGGGAATTGTCTTTGTTATTCAAATCCAAATCAAAGCCTCTCGAGCCGTTTCGTCTCGAGGAAACAGATCCACTTAGCAACTCGATTAGGACTGGGAATTAACCGAGTGGAGTCATCACCGGGGTCAAATATTTTCTAAAGTGGACAGATACCCAGTAATTATCGTTGCCTAGTTAAATGAGCTCGCCAGATAGCTAATCGAAATGCAATCTATTATATTCTGAAATTCACCTTTTTACACGTACGGGAAAGGCCCAATATATGCGTGACCAATTGCGTTACCCACTTTGCGTCAAGTGCGCGCTTGCGTACTGGGGCATAATTGCTTGTAAGCCCAGCAAGTTAAGAAAGAAAATTTTTAAAAAGTGCGATTCAGAAAAGCAGATAAGAAATGAAACAAATGCGCAGATCTGCTAATTTAGTGTATTAATTCACCCAAAAAGGGTCGAAAATATAGAAAAGTGATTTTTTACTCGTCTATGAAGAAAGCGTTGCATTACCATATCCGACGAGGAATTTTACTGATTCAAATCAATTCTGAAAAAAAAATTATCAGGTTTATGCGTTTCAGCACCCTGGCTCCAGAGGTCCGTTCTGAAAACACCTAATATGAACTAAAGCGTGCTTACGGTTTGAACATGCAATTTTTTTCTCTAGCCGTTTCGCGCCTGGTCGCGCCTGATCGTTGACGCGGCTTTGCCGGGAACTATCAGTATCGATATAAACAAAAAAATATCCTCTGGAACCCAGTGTAGCGTTTCAGTATATCTCTAGCTCTACACGACATGTTTAGATGTTTCTAGCATTCTAAGTCGCTAAATATTCAATCGTATTAAATTTTCCGGTCAATAAAAATTCTTCCACTAGACTGATAGCTTAGTCAGCAGTGTTTTAGCACAGCTCAGACAAACAACGAAATTATCAATTTCCGGTAAACGGGCAATAAATGTTAGAGTTTTTCTGGGTACGACTTACTGTAGTTACTGTATATCATGGATATTACTATTCTACGGATACTATACTGAGGCTAGGTATATTGATATAAATTATTACATAATAAGGAGGAAAAACATGGCAAGAGTTAGTATAACTAGTTCCCTGCAAATTGAAGAGCATTTAGACGGGAGTATTGATTTGATTTGATGTATGGTTCTCCAAACAGAATTTCTTCCTCAGATAATAAAAAGAACATAATTTTGAAAAACAAAATTCATGCAAGCTCTTCAAATTGTTATGGTCACTTATAATGTATATCGTAATGAAAAAATTCCTGATTTGATATGAACTGAGCCCGGCCTGATCTTGGCCCAAATTAGTGGCCATCGTTATAAGGTTCGCTGTTTACTTGGCATGCAGGAAATGAACTTGTGTTTTTGGAGGATTATAATGNATAGCTTAGTCAGCAGTGTTTTAGCACAGCTCAGACAAACAACGAAATTATCAATTTCCGGTAAACGGGCAATAAATGTTAGAGTTTTTCTGGGTACGACTTACTGTAGTTACTGTATATCATGGATATTACTATTCTACGGATACTATACTGAGGCTAGGTATATTGATATAAATTATTACATAATAAGGAGGAAAAACATGGCAAGAGTTAGTATAACTAGTTCCCTGCAAATTGAAGAGCATTTAGACGGGAGTATTGATTTGATTTGATGTATGGTTCTCCAAACAGAATTTCTTCCTCAGATAATAAAAAGAACATAATTTTGAAAAACAAAATTCATGCAAGCTCTTCAAATTGTTATGGTCACTTATAATGTATATCGTAATGAAAAAATTCCTGATTTGATATGAACTGAGCCCGGCCTGATCTTGGCCCAAATTAGTGGCCATCGTTATAAGGTTCGCTGTTTACTTGGCATGCAGGAAATGAACTTGTGTTTTTGGAGGATTATAATGAAGTACATGCACGCTAGAGAATGACGGCGCGAGTCCGTTTAAGTTCGACTATACACGGACTTGCAGTTAAGATCAAATACGTACTCATAATTGGTTGCTGTTATATTCATTATTGACCCCGATATTTACTTTTGTTTTGTGAGTAAATAAATCTCTTGACCTAAAGATAGATTTAAAATAAGTAGCTAAAATCTTCTTTGTCGCCAGGAAAAACGCCCAAGGTTGGGTTTCCGAAATATTGAGGCTACTCACGATACAGTAAAAGAGTTTTGAATATTTCAGCTGCAGATTTCAACCAGCCGTGCGTACTAAAGATACGAACGCTCTAGTTCAAGGATAGTCTCTGCGATTATACTTACCCTTTCATGATATTCTTCCTTTCTGTCCTTTTCCAACCTCTTCTCTACCGTTTTGTTGCACGAAGGCATCTTTTTCCTGGGTAAGCAACTGTGCATGATGATGGTGATCTCGCTCCGTACAACGTTATTTAACTCAGTCTTCTACATCGGGCTTCCAGATAACAGAGACATAAAAGGCGTTTCGAACGCGTTAAAATTGCTCTTCCTCAAAACCGGGCTGTCTAAGATCCTCCAGTATCAATAATACGCTTTTCAAGTGCCCCTCGTGCCTGTATTGATGCAAATTATATTATCGTGCGCAAATTCATCAGGACATCGACAGGCTTCTTGTAAAATAGCAGTTCATCGCGTGAGTTGCTGAATTGGAAATGTTGTTTTGTCATGACGACGGACGGTGTATTAGCATCTAAAGTGCGTGTCTTAAAACGGAAAATTCTTTCTTCGGAAGTGCTCAAGTGGAAAATGAACACGCTATATCATTATACACAAAGTGAAGATGTTAATTATTCTTTTGAGTTATGAAGCAGGTGTTCAATTTTTTTTAATTTTCAGCAATAGAAAGTTCGACTCACAATACTGGCCATAAAAATGACATACTGAGAGATCACAATGGACTCTTGAGTTTTCACGAGATATAATTGGGCGAGTGAAAGATACCAATTTGGCGTCTCCTCGCGGGATCCGTATCGCTCGGCGCGTGTTTTTCGCTACCTCAGAAGGCGATCAAGACGCGAATGCATGAAGAAACTGATATCCCTACACAAGTTCAATTCCATCATTTGAAAACTACTTGCTTTCATCACCTGGCCGTCACCATTAAGTTTCTTCTCACTTGGAGGGTCTTGGAGGGTTAGACCTATCAAGCAGTCGTACGAAGCGTGTCATGCGGCTCATTTGTCGCACGTGAATTTTCAAGAGTATCTCGAATAAAATCTACTCAGGTGATCGTACTTCGAATAGCATTTACTTTTGCAGCTCCTCAGTTCTCGCCTGCCTAGTCCCTGTACGGCGTTTACCCAGGCCCTCTCGGTCAATTCACTTCGGTGACGTAGCCGAGGAACGCTTAGCCAAAAACAGAATGCGCCTCCGTGCGTTGCTTTTTTAATTATTCAAGATGAATTAAAGAAGTTGTAAATAAAGGGCATTATAGTTTTTTAAAAAAACTTTGTGGATATTTGCGAGATCGACTTTTGCCCATGGCTTTGAAAAGTCATTAGAATGTTATTCATAGTCCTTTGATGATTGATTTCTGCTCCTTTCAATCTCCGTCATTCGAGCTAAATTATCGGAGTTTGTAGTTCTTAACCCATTCAAACGGCCGCGCGAATTTTCTAAGTAAAAATGATACTTTAGTGATCCTCTGTGAAGTAAATTTAGAGCGCAAATATTGAACAATCAGAAAAAACATACTTTCAAATAAAAATTCATTAGCTAGCTGCGTATCGAAAATTGCCCAAGTACTGAATCTAAAGGTAAAAATCCCATAAGATTCACCGACATTCGCAGAAGTGTTGCGTGTAATGTGAGAAGCATTAAATTCAATTACAACTTTGGTTGCTGTAGTCTCTTTTTTTTTTTTTGAGCTGAACGTTATCAATAAAAGAACACACAACAAAAGATAGAGAACTGATTATTGCTCGAAAAGTTTTATTTAAAAACCCATAAATTAAACCTTAAAAGCAATTCGCGTAACACAAAGTTAGCTAGTGGATCCCGTTTTTTCGGATAAGCACACGGCAAACTGAACTGAAAAGTTTTGGTCGCGCGGAATAATGAGCACTAGGGACTATGCAAAGTTCACGCCTCGTGTAAGGAAATTTAAGACCAGGCTCGTACCCAGTCGCCACTTATTTATTCTCGCAAAGGAATGTGGAACAGAAATTTGACGCGCTTGGGAAGGAGGGAGGAAAAGTGACAAAAACTTCGCGTTTTTCTTTCGTCCTTCCCTGGAAGGCACCGCGAACTCGCTAAATCTTTCCCATAAATCACAGCGCATATAGAGAAGCGACTGGGTACGAGTCTGATCTAAGACAGTTCTTGGACTCTTGATACCACAATGTGGATTCCGTATTCCAGGTAGTTGATTCCAGTCTTTGCAGTCAGTGGAACTGGGATTCTGGATTCCGGATTCTGAATTTCAATCGTAGGTGGGATTTCGTATTCCTTAAGCTGTATTCCGGATTCCTGAATCCGTATTCCCTTACATGGGACGACAGTTCCCATCCGTCAGAGGCGATCGATGCCTTTAAAAAGTTGTTCATTTGGCATTTGAAAACTCGAGTAAAATGGTTTGCTCTGATCAACATCTCTTCTATTCTGAATGTTTCTGTGCGTAATAATTTTTTGGTTTGAATCCACCTTTAACCATCTTATGTTAAAATTTCACCTGCATGCATTACATCATTTTACATTTTTCGTGTAAATCATGATTTAATTTCCCGCTAAGCAAAGCTTAACTTAATGTTCAATGGTCATATATTACTTTTAATCTACACCATTCACCGAGACAAAAATCATAAAAACTGTCTTAATTTCGATCTTTACACTAATGTTAATTGTGCGGAAGAGGAATTATAGAGAACCAGTATGATAGAGTGGGGAATTGAAGAGAATTGTGAGGAAATACCGTAAATAAGGTCGCTCCCTTCCGATCTACTAGTTAACAACATTTTCCTTCAATTTCAAAACTGTCAAACTAGCAGTTCTTTGCGAAATAAAAAGCTTACTAGTAAGTCGGTTTCTGGGGACACATTATGGAAGTCTCTCTATCTTTTTTGACGATGATTATGAAGAAGAAAAAGATAATGATGATGATAAAGATGATGATGTCACTTCCTGTGTGAACACTTTTTATCATCTTCTTCATCAACATCATCATCATCAGGAGCCCATCCTCATTGTAACAGCAACAAGAACACCATGCTCATGATCATTGTTTTCACCTAGTTTTATTATTTATTCACTTGATTTACTCAAACTTATAAACGTGGCGCGTAAGGCCCCGTGCAAACGGACGCAAAATTGTTGGCCAACGACTTCCAAAATTGTTGGATGTTACATGTTGCGTCCGTTTGCACACCCTGTTGCATGTTGTTGCATGTTGTTGCGCAAAGTTTGAAACCGGTCAAACTTTTCAGCCAACAACTTCCAACAATGCGCAACAATGTTTGATCCGTTTGCACAGCTCTTCCAACATTGTTGGGGCCACGCACGCTCATTACGCATGGTTTACAAAGACTTACGGGTTTTATCCTTCCCACGATGCACCGCAGGTCCCAACATTGTTGGCGCAACAATGTTGGGAGTTGTTGCGTCCGTTTGCACGCAGCCTAAGAACTAACAGCCTATAAGGCTTTAACAGAGGCCTTCTATCATCTCACACCTTAGTTTTACAGCGATGGAAGACTCACCTTTTTACGATGTCTTTTATAATTTTCGTAGTTCCACATCTTACTCAATAATTTACTTGACGGCGGAAAGCCGCCATTTCTGTAGTTGTAAAGTGACGTCATTGTTCCATGAAATCAGGAGAGGTGATGGCCTTAAGCAGGCTGCAAAAAAAGAATGACGAATTTTTAAATAAGTAGGAATAAAGATCTACTGAAATTGTCATAATACACAATCGATGCTTCAGTTATCCAGCCGGTAATTCAGGTTTGATTCTTCAAGTCTGGCAATAGAGAATTTCCTAGTGGATCCTCCAGCCTTTAGCAAAAAAGTTATAAACGATAGGGTAACTTCCGTCCACAATTAGCTGGACTGTAGAAATGGATTCGACTCTGGCTTGAGCTTCATCAAGTCAATAGTTAAAAAAATGGTTTAATTTTTATTGACAATTAAGCAAATAATGGTGTAAAACTGAGAAAATGAGTTCTTCTGCTTAAATTATAAGCCCCTCATGGCCCCAAATCGGAAAAAGTGAAAAAGCCCCCCCAACTATTAAAAGTCCCTTTTTAGATGAGACCCTTGGGTTCATATTTTGGGAACGTGCTATGTATATCCAAAAGCCTGACGCAAGTTTCCAAAAGTTACATTTCTATGTACTCTACTCCATAAAAGAATTTTTTTATACAGTTGCAGACACTGTTGTTGAAAAGTCAGTTATTGTGCTACCATTTGTGGTTTCGTTCAATACAGTGAAAAACTGCGACTAAGAACCTGGATCGAATTTTTCCTCTTTCTTTTCTTTTTTTTTCTTCTTATATTAATGGTAGTTAGCACAAGTTTGGGCTATTAATAAGTTCGTATATAAATAGGTTCTTATTATCTAAAGAAATTAATACAATATAGCTAAGAGTGTTTAGTTGTTCAGCTCATTCCTCATTTAAAATTGCATACCAAAAAATATAAATCTTATTGCTCATATAATTTTTATACCTCAGTATTTAATTAGTAATTGTACCAATAACAATTTTATTTGATTTACTTTGCGGTCTCCAAAGAGGATTCTTAATGTTGACTTAAATATCTTATTTGCCCAAGTGTACAGAATTTTTTCATAGATTTTAGAAAATAAGTACCTGTTTCAAATTTTAAGCTAAACAGCTTCTTATATAGAGGAAGCTTAACTGCAAAATTTAGCCTAACAGGTTCATAAAATCCAGGTTCTTAGTTGCGGAGTTTTACTGTATTTCATATCTATGATCAGGGTAATGTTATTATGCAGCTTATGGTTCCTATCAACCATTAATCAAATGCCAATTTCCCCTCTTATAGGCTCCTATAGAGCGTTTTCACATGACGTCATCGCGGCCATATTGGTGTTCCAAAACAATAGAACGGCGACCATGTTGGTATTCCAAACCAATCCTGTGGGAGTTGAACTCTTTTTTTATGTAAGCACTCTCTTTTGTTTTAATAAATTTGCGTAGATGCTGGTCATGTGAGTGAAAACGCTCTATAAGAAAGCATTTGGAATATACCGAAGCTTATTTTCGGAATCAGCCTTTCTATGCTTCCAATTGGGTAGCCGTGTTGATGCGGCTACTGATATAACTCGAATCAATTGCAGTCGTACTAGTTATCAACTCACTGTTTTCTTTTTCTTTTTGCTAGATCGTTGCCGGTACTAATAAAAGCCTTTTCAATTTAAGTAAGATAGAAATAAAAGGAGACTGGACTAGACTTTGATAGATTGTGCTAATAGCAGTAGGCTCGTATTCTAAAATTATGCCAATAATTATGCTAGTTTTATGCTTACTAACTTTTGTGGTGAATACAAGTACAATGAAGCTTTCTGGGGTGTCTATTTTTAGAGAATAGGCGAGAAAACTTAAAATTGAATGTCGTCCTCGTCCTCTTCCCCGAATCTAATAAAAGCAACTAACGGCCAAACCAAAAACTTGCACATACGTGCGTGCTTTTGATTGACAAATTCCCTTAATATATAGTTCTTCAGCACAATTTGCCATATCCGAAAAAATAAACAATGGAAACTGGCATCCGCAATACAAACATAAGATTCAACAGTTGATCACTGTAATCTAAAGTTGACGTGACTTGACGTCAAATGACGTAGGTATTTCGTCATGTTTCCGATGGTCGCCATCTTTGATTGCCTTAACGTTAGAAAATTGACATATTGATAAGGGTTTCAAACTCATGATGCTGGGTTAGACCTGCATAGAGCGAAAAAAGAACTGCGTACAAAGTTAAACTATGAATAAGTTTTAAACTGCAGAGACACATGTCAAACACATCAAGGCAGGTGACAGTCCACTGCAGACAGATCCGGGACTCCTGCCACACGTACAATTTAAGCATATGGGTTCTTCCACAGACATAATTATATGGTATAGTTGACTTGTGCAGCAAAGTCTGATAAGTTAACTAAACTTGAAAATGTAGAAAGAATGATTCAAACGTCGTTTTGATTGGCTTAATTGCGGAAGCAAAAGCGTTCAGAGCTGCTCCTGCTAGGGAATCCTTGACAACTTTTTTTTGATACGACTGGATTCAAGAATGACACGAGACTTTTCTTGCTACTGACGTAGCAACTAATAATAAAGGCCTACTTCCGATTTGTGTACAACGATAATATCCCTCATATTTATTTCGGCATTTTCCTTTGTGGATCAAGATGAATTGAGCATTTGAACATGCGCAAAGAAATCGGAAGACTGAAGGTTTGAAACCTCCCTCGGCGTTTCAGTGTTTAATAATAAATCTAAGCAGTAGCGAGGTCAAGAGGGGTGCACTATCTTTTACCTGCTTGAGATTATTCAATATATACAACTTGAAAAGAATAATAAAAAATAAATAATTGTAAACATGCCCGGATTATCCTGGATAAGAGCCCGGAAAAATTTAGATCATAGCCTCAAACGGGTTATAATTTTATATATTACCAAAATCTTGTCTGTTTGTAAATAATACGTGCCGTTTGTCTTGTCTTTTTCAGTATACTCTTCTGAAAAACAGACGTCAAGTTAATTAGAATCCTTGATCAATAGACGAAAGAGAACGCTAGCCTCTGCTGCCAACTGCAAGTTTCAACTGTAATAAAAACGAGCTTCATAAAGATCTAATCGTCCTTAGCCCATCTCATAAAATATCAACTCTCGGATGTGTTTCACATCCAGTCTGATTTCCCCATTGCACTTAATTTAGCAGAAAACCAGAGAAATAGTATATGATAAAACAATTGATCATGAAATAGTAGATCCAATAAAACCTAGACCAAATTTATAATAATTATAGTTCGCTCACTTTACTTATCAATGAGCGTGAGAACAACGAAGCTTTAATTAAGGAGATATATCCTATCCATTCGGTTCGCAAATGAAGTTCACTAAGCGCGTTTATTTTTGTAGTTATTCGCTAGGGACTTAAATTTTGTAGAATTTTCTTTTAACCACCACATGTCAACAATACAGGCTGTGTTTTATGATAATTAAGCCTTACCGTTCGATGTGCGATGTCGATTGAAATCTCCATCAACTTAAATCTTTCAGACTGGATAAATTAAAAATGAAACCAAAACTGTCATTTGTCCCTTCAGAATCGTTGACTTGTCTTTCACATCTCTTTCTCTGGACTTTTCTCTTTCAAACTAAACGGCAATCAAATTCACTAATAACTGCAAAGACTGTGGCTTGGTGTCGATCTTGTTACCATGGAAATTATGGTTATTTTGACACATTTTTATTAACTTGACATAGGAAAAAGTAAAGTAAAGAGAATTTTAATAACAAGATAAAGAGGCTCACTGTTTAAGATAAAGATGTCAACATCCGTCCTGTCGTTTTTAACAAAAAAAAATGAGCGGGAGCATAAACTGCAATACGAAGCTCCGGGGGCTCATTTGATCCCCTTAGGCATGCTCAAGCGACAAGGTATTTTTCCTTCTATTTATGATTATTGTTGTTGTGGTCGTTTATATGTATAAGAAATGATAACAAGACATTAGTATATAATCATCTTTTTCAGCTGTTCCTCACCTTTTATAATTGGTGAGTTTTCTTTTCACTGATTGGATCATGCGTCTTCGATAAATTTTGCAGAAATTGCGGATAGCTCGTCTGATTCTAATTGAAACTTTAGTAGAATATTGAAAACTGAAACAGCCGCGTTAGAAGTGATATACTGCCGTATTTCGCTGATTCTATTGCGTCCAGCGCCTGATGAGAGTACAAAATAGAAGCCGGAATTCAACCCCTTACTTGATTCATGTACATGACTCAGACGAGCTATGCGATATATAGGCCCCTTCATAACGTAACTCCTTTGTACATTAAAAATCTGTTTGCTTACAGTGAAATTATTAGACTTTGTAAGTACTTTGCTTTTTCGCTTAAATTTTTCACCCGCTGATTGAGTCTGGTCAATAGGTAGCTAAGAAAAAAAGATAAGTGTACCGTGATGAATGAAGCGGTACCTTTTCGTCTGTGGTATATCCTTGCCTCGATGATGAAGCAATTTCGCAGTGTTGATCAACATTTGTCAACATTTGCCAACAATGTTTCAATGTTTGAACAAGAGGGAGGATCTAACAATGTCATAATGGACGTCCGGGCAACTAATAATATCAAGTAATGGTCGCTGGAATTTAATTTCAAATAAGCTCTGACCAATCAGAGACATTAGGCGAACTCTTAGAACGCGTACCCCTGACATTTTGCCCCAGGCTCAATGTCTTTACTGACTCACCAATAACATGCACATTCCACTACAGTATTATAGGTAAAAAAAAAAAAAGTCATACGGGACGTGCTTCGTAGAAAGAATATTTGAAAGGGGCAGACTGGAAAAGATCAATAAAAATTAATTTAGTAAGGCCTGTTAATCCAGAAATCTCTTTTAATTATTAGTTTTTGTTTTGTTACAGCTCAAACTGGGTGCAATTAACATAACAACAGCTGTCAACCAAGAAACGCATGTTGGAAATGCTCTTGTTACTAGAAAAACACTAGAAGAGCACATCCCGTCTGAGAATCATTCAACCACCACCTCACCGAAGAAGACTGAAGTCAAAGCTAAACTATTCCAGGTTTATAGAGTATCGCCCGAGTGAGTGCCCTTCTAATGATTTTTGAAGACAAGAGGTAGTGCTGTTTTCAAAAAGTTGTCGAAAGTTGAAACAGCAGTTTTAGTGTTCGGCTTCCGTCGGCTTAAGTCTACGTTAACTCGGTGTAAACTAACGAGGATTACTATAAAACTGAATCATTTCTGAACACTATGGCGCAGTCAAGCAACATTCTGGAGAAGAGATGGCAACGGATTGTTTATGAAAAACATCGCAAAAGAGTAAGTAAAGTCAAAAGGAAAGTCAACTAAATTCAAGTTAATTCTTGCAAGTTAAATAGTATTTCCAGTGTAGTGTATAGTCCTGACAGCGCTCGGTCGATTAAGGTTTTGTTACATTTTGGTTTTGTACCTTTCTTTTTACCATCAATTCGAAAAGCGCTCAATCAGTCACGGAGAAGAGTTTAAAAAAATGCACGAATGGTTAAGCATCATCAATTTTTGACAGTAGTGACTTAAGCCCGCGGTTTTAGTTTTTCAATGGAATCAGTTGTCGGGCTGATTATTCCCGACCTCCACTGTTTAATTGTTGATACAGCTTAATGTTCACTGTGTTGTAACGCCTGGTTTTAGATCTGTGACAGCAAGAAAATGACGATATATCATCGCGCGAAACAAACTACAACATCCTTTGAAACTAATAAAGCTGGTAGCGTGCACGAAATCCCAAATTACGCAGCAATTGATAGGGGCGCGTATGACGTACGTCTATTATGAAATGGTTAGACATTTGTTGATCTCCATTTATTCCGGGATCATCCTATTTTCATCAAGTAGAAGTGTAGCCTGCCTATCTGGTAGGAGTGGTACAACGAAGTCCACGGATATAAGTTAAAGTATTTATAAAACTTTAGATGTCAGGTAGACGTTAAAATGACCCGGCGATATAATGGCAAGGAATACTGTCGGCTTCCGATAGTTAACATGAATGCCGCTGTGAACCCAGGTCGTACCCAGTCGCTAATTTATTCCTTTTCGTTGGAATTGGCGATTCGTGTAAACAAATTAAAATGCCTTTCGGTTTCATGGCATTACATTGATGCTCACTAGGTGCCATTGGAAGGCACGAAGAGAAAGTGGCGCCGCTATTTCTTTTTGCCCAATCCCATGACTCCCTGCGCAACTCAATGAAATCCAATTTTTCTCTCTTCTCCACCTGACTAGGCACTTGTCTGCTTGCAAACCCTGCAGCGGTATTTTAACAATCTATCTCACGCCATTTGTTGACAAGAAGATAAACATCTCTACCCAAGAATTTAGAGAATCGACAAAAATGGCTACTTTTTTTCTTCTAGCTGACCAATTTGGAAAGTTAAAGCGTGCAATTTCAAAATAATGCTTAGGAATGAAACCTCAAAGTCAAATACATCAGGGTTACTTGCTCAGCTCACACTAGGGGGCCAGGAAGGGGGGGGGGGCTACTCCCCTATAAAAGTGTAGGGGTGCTCGTCGGAAAATTTTGAAAACACCCCTAAAAGGTACTTGAATCTTGTTTTATGGGCGTGTCCAAAACTCATTGCCACCCCTAAGAGGTACCAATTCAATAACAACAAATTTATTTGCATAACAAATACATTTTTCAGATCGATATCCCTGGACGATAACCTTACCGCAGGCCCCTAAAAGGTACCGAGCCAACTCTGGTAGCAGTCATTTTAGGCTTTAGCACCATAAGCGGTACAGGAGCCCGGCGGTACCAATCCACAAATGTAAAACCCTAAAAGTACGACGAACACCCCTGTCACATTTGTAGGGGAGCACCGCTTCCCCTCCCCCTTCCTTGTGAGTTCACATGCACTTGGACTTTAACAGCTGGTATCTTCAAAAACAGCTTAAATAAATTATAGTGCCAGGAAACGTTAAATGATAGACGAATACAGTAAAACCCCGCGACTAAGAACCTGAATTTTTCCAAGTTAGCCTAAATTCTTATTTTCTGAAGTAAAAAATATAG
>CALNXI010004657.1:0-23343 GCA_942486025.1 Porites evermanni | reverse complement strand
CGTCTTAGCTAAGTCGCGTCTTATTTTAGACGAAATGTGCCGTTTATACGGAAAGTTCGCGTCTTATGAAAGATGCGTCTTACTTTTCCTCGTATAAATGGCCCTATTGATTTTTTTGAAGCAAAGTCAAGTGATCTGAATCATAATCAATGTGCAGGCGCTATCACTTTGGCAAAGATTTCTGCCATGGTGAGACAGACCTCTTTCACTTAAATGTCCTGGGCCAGATGGCTTTACATTAGAATATTATTTACATTTTTGGAATTTGCTAGTGCTGCTTTTTGTCAGTGTATATAATGACAGCTTAAAAAGAAGTTCTCTTAGTGAATCAATGAGGTTGAATGTCACGCGATTACTCTATACAAAGAAGGGTGATATTATGGAGTTAAAAAATTGGCACCCCATTCCTTTATTAAATGTTGATTATAACATTATTTCTAAGGTTCTTACTCTGCATCTTTCTCACATCATGGCTTGTTTAATTGACCCACATCAGACATGTTCTCTTGCGGGTAGATTGATTTCTTCTAACCTTATTTGACTGCGTGACGCCCTCGTCATAGATATTAAACTCACCCTTTCTTCCGTTGGTCTTTACTGCATTGCACTGGTTTGGACGTTGAATTTAACCTGTTGAGCATTTAATAACAAAATGCTAACCAGCTTGGTCTTGTCTTGATCGATGGCAAGCTGTATTTGGCCTTTTCGCTTGTTTCTCTGGCATTCCCGGCCGTTTTCTTGGCCTGTAATTGCATATAAAATGGATGGTAGACTTGTGGAAGCTGTGATTTCAAAAAAGTGATGTCACAAACGGTGATTTAAGGCCACAGAGCAAAATGTAAGATTGCCACACACTCTTGAACGAACGAGTGATCTATGCCCAAGCTATATTATTGTGAAAGAATTACCTCACAACTTGATTACTTGGAGTCAGCAGAGGTACATTCTGGCCAGGGGTAAAACAGCACGAATAATAAAAAAATTCCAAGAAAAATAACAGAAAAGAAGAAGCCTACAACGTGGGGTATTCCCAGGCAGTCACCCATCCAAGTACTAACCCTGACCGACAGGGCTTAACTTCTATGATCAGAGGAGAACCAATGTTCTCCCTGTGGTATGGTCGTAGGTGAGAGAAAGGAGAGAAAATTTTACTTCACCGAGTATGGTGAACATGTAAGCAAGGCACTCGATTAACCTGCTCAGGCGACCCTGACCTTCAAAACAGGCTATGACGTCCTCTTTGTAACTGTAAATTAATTTGTGTGGCCACTTACACGGAGCTTCCCATGCCTTAAAACCTTTACGGCGCACCAGGCAGTCCCAGTCTGCCTTGTTTTTGTCTTCCGTGTCCTCCTATAGGTTAATGGCAAAGCTGTTAGGGCCTTCGTGCCATGTAGACACTATTTGATCCCTGTCTATACACACTGTAGTATCCTGAAGAGCTTGGCCGAGCGTCTGTGCTTGGACTGAGCCTATGATATTTCCCTGTCCTTGGATTGAGTGCCAGATACATCAGTATTGCAACCACCATATTTGGGATAGGGAAGGAGACAACCACCCTAGGTGTGGAGAACCTAAAGGGGTATCACTTCTCGGCCTTTTGGCTAAGACAAGTCAAAGGGCCCCTTCGCTACCCAGAAGGTAAAAGGAAGAAATTCAACATGTGAAGAGTTTGACATCTTTAGTCTCCCATGCAAGTGGAAGAGCCTTTAATTCAAGAGATCAATAGTGACAGTACAAGTATAACTCCTGTTTTGTTCATACAGTCTTCGCCAAGTGCCCACCCCCGCACCCCCCCAAGGAACTAGCTCATGCTTTGCAAGCTTCACAACATTAAAGGGGTATTAATTTTCGGGCTTTTGGCTAAGACAAGGCAAAGGGCCCCTTCCGTACCCAAAAAGGAAAAGGAAAAAAATCAACATTTGAAGAGTTTGACATTTTTTGTCTCCCATGCAAAGGGAAAAGCCTTTTATTCAAAAGATCAATAGTGACAGTACAAGTATGACTCCTGTTTTGTTCATACAGTTTTCGCCAAGTGCCCCCCCCCCCCCCCCCAAGGAACTAGCTCATGCTTTGCAAGCTTCACAACATGCTGGCCACCACTTGCAAACTGTGTCTTTCAATTCCTGGAATGTGCGGATAGAAATGATCAGTTTCCTTTTCCATTTATACAGTTGTGTCAAGTCAGGATATTATTGTGGGTTTCGACAAAGCTGGAATTGATGTGGATAGTATTGTTTCTATCCAGCAAAGAGCGAGCAATAATTTGTGGGTGGTCACCTTCAACAGCAAAGCAGTGAAAGATGCTGCACTTAACGAACCGAACATCACAATTGTGGCTGCATGGTGTTCCTCGGTGACTGTGAAACCGCATGTCGATTGTCAAGCTGTATGAGCGCGCCCAACTAGTGCTGAATGTGCTGAGTGCAAGGAACGCACTAGAAAAGGGAAAGGAGAAGGAGCGCCTGGAAAAAGAACACAAGGATCACAAAGATCGTGAAAAAAGCAACGGGAAAAAGATCGTGCCCATGAGTCGGATAGAGAAAGAGGGAGGTGTCATCACAGAAGACATAGGGATGACTACGAAGATCACAGAAGGGATGAGAAAGGTGATCGTGACTGTGATTGTGATCGCTCCCTTCATCACTATAGGAGCGACAGCAACAGTGATTCCAGTCCAGACGATGATCATGGGTGGACCAACATGTAGTACAAGAGAGGCAAAAGCACTTCACATTAATTACCTTCAGTCCAGTTAAAATTCTCACCATCAATGTCCGTGGGCTAGGCACTGCCTGTAAACATGATGTTTTTCTACATGAGTTAAATGAAAACTTAGATTACAATTTTTTTCTTTTACAAAAGACACACATTGGCTGTAAGACTTAGGCTCATTCAATCTAGAAAATGTTAAGGACAATTGTTTTTGGTCCCTTGGGATCGGCAAATTCGCTGGTGCGACAATTTTTGTTTCCCCCAAATTTTATGGGAAAATAATCCATTATGTCCATGACCCTGATGGCAGAATTTTAAGTCCTCTAGTCGATGTTAATTCCTTCAAATTTAACGTCATTAGTCTGTACGCTCCAAACACCCTGTCTGATTGTAAATTATTTTTCGATCCCCTTTATACTTTCTTTCACCCAGTGATTTTTTTTAGTTTGTCCGCACCATCATGGCTGCCGGGTCAAGCTCTTGTTAGTTTATTTAATTTTGGCTTTTCTTACCGATAAGTTTTATCTTTATGCTACTGGAAAGTTCTCTAAGGTAAACACCTTTATAACTGGCTCTGAATTTCATCTGGATGACACTGAATTATTCCACAAATTCGATGAGCTTTGTTTCAAGGTTGTTAAATTTAAATTGATCAAGTTTACCTCTAGAACAAGGATACGCCGCGAAAGTTCAGTTTGGATGAAACATCGAATTTTAAATCTAGAAACTTCTTATTTGGACTTTCCACAGGATTTAACTATCTGTGTTAATGTTGAAAGCAATCCAGGAGATACCGAATTAGCACATGATTCAAGTTCTTCTTCAACTCACACATCAACCACGTTGTCTCGCACTGTTAACGGCCGGTTGGAATTAAAATCACTAAGGATATTTGCAAGCTCCTATATTGCACCCACTGTGTTTAATCGCCTTCAGAGCCTTTACATCTTAAGAAAATGTGGTAGTCGTGGAGGTTGTCGGCGTTTAGGATTGAGTTTTCAGTCTACACGGTCACTAGGAAACTTGGTGGTCAACAAAAATCAATTACTCATTCAAGCAGTCGCCCAGTTAATCCTGCTAATTTGATTCAATTTAACACCTCTCCTGGAAACTATTCCAATGCACATCAACACTGTAAAGTTTGTGTATGGAACGCTCAATCAGTAAGGAATAAAACAACGAGTTTTGTGGACTAGATATATGACAATGATTTTAACATCTTGGCGATTACTTAGATGTGGTTCTCAGATAAAGATGCCACGGTGAAGGCTGAATGTACTCCTGATGGTTATAAGCTGTATGACTATGTAGATCTAGCCATAATGGCGGAGGTACAGCTTTGCTCACTCGCTCAAATATCATTGTTAAGCAGGTTGATGCTTCTATGTAGTGCTCTTTTGAACTTTCTGAATGGATTTTAATCAGTGGATCCTCTCGCATACGGGCTTGCCATCGTCAATAGACCTCCTTACTCCACAAAGCATCCTGTAACAATTTCTTCCTTTGTTTCCGAATTCTCCCAGTACCTTGAATCGTTTGGCTTATGCACAGAGCCCATTTTGTTATGCAGTGACTTTAACATTCAAGTTGACGTCCAGGATAATCCCAATGTCGAATCATTTTTGGATCTAATTGATTTTTTGGGACTTGTTCAACATGTGCACTTTGTAACTCATGTTCAAGGTCATACACTGGATCTAGTTATAACCAGAAAAAATGGACAGTATCATTCAAGACACACCGATTTCAAGCTCTTTTTTGTCTGACCACGCAACAGTATCGTTTAAGTTAAAAGGTTCTAAGTCAGAGTCCTCTGCTAAAGAAGTGTGGTTTCAGAAAATAAATCGATTTATCTTCCTAAGTTTAATGATCTCCGTACTTCACACTTGCTGCTTAACACTCCCAATCACCTTGTTGATCTTGTTAACTGTTTTAATACTACTTTAAAGACCATCACCGACAAACACGCTCCTTGGCGGAAGAGATCCATGACTCAAAGAGCTCAAGCTCTATGGTTGTCTGATGAGATCAGATCTGCAAAGTTCGCCGAAGGATAGCTGAGCATAACTGGAGGTCTAAAAAGACTGAATCTGACTGGAGAACATTCAAACTCCTTTGGAACAAAGTTGTCTTTCTTATAAATAAGTCTCGTCGTGAATTTAACACAGATTTTGTCAGCAACATTTCTGGTGATCAAGCAAGCTTTTCACTGCTACAAAGAAACTGTTAAATCAGACAGCAGATACGCCTTTTCCACCTCACGGCGATAAGTTAGCCTTGGCTAATGACATGGGGTCGTTCTTTATTAAGAAAATATCGGATCTTTGTGTTAGCCTTGATGCAACTAAGAATTTGTGCAGCACTATTAACCACCATTCTTCTCATTGATCTTCGGCCTTTCCTGCTTTTCACTGTGTAGACATGGACTCTACAAAAACTTGTGCTCAGAGCACCGACAAAATCTTGTTTACTTGATCCTATTCCCACTAATACCTTGAATGATTGCCTTGATGAGTTGCTTCTGTTATTATCAACTACGATAAACTTGTCGCTTAAATCAGGATTTTTCCCTGACATTTGGAAAGAGTCGGTTGTTTACACCACTGTTAAAAAAACAAGGTCTTGACTTGGTTTTTAAAAACTTTCGACCAATCAGCAATCTTTCCCTTGTTTCAAAATTGGCTGAAAGAGTGGCAGCTGATCAGATTCAGTCCTACTTAAATGAGCATGATCTTTTTCCTTCATTGCAATCAGCATATCGACGGCACCATAGCACAGAAACTACCCACTTAAAGTTGGGAATGACATTTTGATGAACATGGAAAATCAGAAGGTCACGTTGTTAGTGCTTCTTGATTTGAGCGCCGCATTTGATACCGTGGACCATAGGATTCTCTTAGATCGCCTCCAGTTTGATTTCGGAGTTTCAGGCTCTCCACTTAATTGGATTGAATCGTACCTTTCTAACAGAACACAGCACATCTATAAAGATGGAGTTTAATCTTAAATGTGGAGTTCCACAAGGCAGCTGTCTCGGGCCATTATTGTTTTCTCTCTATGCTTAGAAAACTTTTTATCATCGAATCACATCTTCCTAATTCCCATTGTTATGCAGATGACACGCAACTATATATTTCGTTTAGATCACGAAATGATTTAGAGGAGACTGCTGCTATAACTGCCATGGAATCATGTATTGCTGATATCAGTGCATGGATGCATTCAGATAAGTTAAAACTGAATTTGAATAAGACAGAATGTCTTCTGATTGGAACGCGACAACAACTTCAGAAAGTCAGTAACATCAGTACCTTATCGTTTGGTGACTCCCAAATTGCTCCATCTTGTGAAGTTCGAAACCTAGGAACCTGGTTTGATTCTAAAATGAGTATGCTACGTCACATCAACAAAACTTGCTCAGCAGCTTTCTATTATCTTTATAACATGCGTAGAATTAAGAAATATTCAAGTCATTCAGTCACCGAATTATTAGTTTATGCTTTTATAACCAGAAGACTAGATTATTGTAACAGTCTAATATATGGCCTCCCGAATTCACATACCATGAAACTCCAACGGATATAGAATGCCGCAGCTCGGTTGGTCACCAGAACATCATGATTCTGCCATTGCTTTTCCACCTTCATTGGCTTCCAAAAAGTTACCGTATAAAGTTTAATATTCTACTTTTAAAATTTAAGTGCTTATATAGTCAAGCTCCTAATTATCTAATCGATTAAATTACTATCAAAAAGCAATCCAGGTACTCTCTAAGGTCAAATGAGTCTGTATTCCTCGAGTAACCAGGCATTAAGACCCATCCAACTCTTTTTTTATTATTATTATTAATAATAACTAAATTACAACACAAAGAAAAACAAACAAAAAAAAGGTTCAAAGAAAGTACAGTTCGACTACCTAAAAAAAGACAGGAGCAATAAACGAACGTTGATTGTGTACAATCAGTCAGATATATCTAGTTAAATANAGTTGCAGTCTTGAAACCACTTTAGTTGGCTTTTACGTGGGGTTAAACTTTTGGCTCTGATCAGTTTTTGGTAAATTAATGGACCTGGCTTTTCTCTCTTAACAATTTTTACACTTAACGTTTCAAAGGTATAGTCTCTTGTCTCAGCAGTATCAGTAACATTTTTGCGAATTTGTTTAACAGCTGATAATAAACCAAAAAAACTGAGCGGGCATACTCTTAAATCATGTTTGGAGGCAAAATCTTTGAGAGTCAGAAAATTATCGTTTCCTGATTGGAGGTGTTTAACTTTGGAGATACCTATTTCAAACCATTCTTTAAAAAAATTGGTTTATTATCTATCCTTATTAAAGAGTTGAACCACAGAAACTGTTCTTGAAAAGCGATATCAGAGCTTACTTGATCCACAAAGTTTATTTCTGCCCAATATTCCAATATTTCTTTAAGAAAGGGGTCTGTTGCTCTAACCTCTTTCTTAGTGTCCGAGACATTGAGATTACCAAGGAAAATGAGATTGCGACCATAGTTCTCCAGTTCTAGATCAAAGAGAAATTTCCATTTTCCGTGGTTTGTCGTGTCCAAGTACTTTTTAACCCATGTTGTTTTAAGAGATTTGTTAAAAGAGCAGAGACTAATCATCTTCAGGCCTCCATATTCAGGTTCATTGATCATAACTTTTCTCTTGATTTTGTCACCTTTAACATTCCATTGGAAATGGTAAAACATGTCATTTATTTCTTTTATAGCGTGATGATTTGAGCGTAAAGCGGAGAGCAGGTAAACCAGTTGTGATGCAGTCAGTGATTTGAGGACAGTAATTTTCCCTAACAACGTGAGCCTACAGTATTTCCAGCAACTCAAAAGCTTCCTAATGTTTTAAGTTTTTTCGTTGTAATTCTACCTTAAAGCCGTGTCTGGATCAGTTGACAGCCACAAACCAAGTGTTTTGACTTTATATTTTGGCCACTTAAACTTCTTTCCTGAAACAAGGATTTGTTCATACCCTATCTTACAACCGATCCAAAGAGCTTCCGTTTTGCTATCGTTTAACTTAAGACCAGAGATCTTACCAAAATCATCTAAAATTTGTATTGCTGATGTAAGGGATTTCTCTGAACCGTCTATGATAGGAGTGGTATCATCAGCGTATTGGCCTATCTTAACTTCGTCATTACCTAGAGAAAAACCTCTTATGCATTTAAGTGCTTATATACATTTAAGTGCTTATATAGTCAAGCTCCTAATTATCTAATCGATTAAATTACTATCAAAAAGCAATCCAGGTACTCTCTAAGGTCAAATGAGTCTGTATTCCTCGAGTAACCAGGCATTAAGACCCATCCAACTCTTGGCGATTGTGCATTCCACTCAGCTGTACCTTATCTCTGGAACGCATTACCTTCGGCAATTCACAACATGAAGACATTGGACACTTTTAAGACTGCTGTTAAGAGTCATTTTTTAATCTAGCTTTTAAAGAGATTTAATTGTTGGCTTTTATTGTAGGTTTTTTTTGGATAGTTTTTTACACTTTTTATTGTAGTTTTTAATAGTTTCTCACGGTTTAGTCACCTTTATCATAAATTTAATAACAATATTGTAGAGTGCAACCAAATGCATCCATATAGAGGTTTGCCCTGTATAAATGTAAATTATTATTAATTATTATTATCATTAATTTTAGGAGGTGATTTTACTTTTGACTCTGAACTTAATTGTTTGAATATAAAATTGGACTTTAGCGCGGACAAGCGTTACTTGTCTGCCAGGAAGTCCAATTGCTGTTTTGTCAATGTCGAAAGAAAAAAAAGAAATCCGAAGGTGATTTATTTTCAGTGTTTGAATAAAGGTTTTTCACAGGCTTCTCTTCTTGATCGCTTTCCCTGCCCTCTCTGCCATCACGATTTTGTTGATTTATTTATTCTTCCAGTTAATGTTTCTCCTCATTTAAGTGCATCTTAGAGGGATCAGACGGGTGTCCTCTCTCCACCTTCTCTACTTTTGAACATCTGCAGTCTTAACAAACCAGATTAGTAAAAATCCCGTGATCAAAGGCTTCCTTCTCCCCGGAGCAGGTGGCCTTCAGTTAACAATATCGCAGTATGCTGATGACACAACTAATTTTTTAAGGAATGAGAGATCTGAGACCTTTTACGAACAGTAAATAAGTATGAGAGGGGGGTCTGGAGCCATGCTCAATACAACCAAATCTGAGGCGATGTGGCTTGGGAGGTGGCGAGCAAATGGTGCCTCCCTCTTTGGCCTCAAATGGGTTAATAAACTTAGGATCCTAGGTGTTTAACTTTCGAATGGTTTAGTTGATGTGGATGAAGATAATTGGCGACCTAAATTGGATCAGTTAAAAAAGGTTTTAGTGTTGTGGTCACAAAGAGATATTTCCTTTTTGGGTAGGGGTATGATTTTAAATTTTCTTGGTACTAGTAGGTTTTGGCATGTTGCCAAAGTACTACCACCACCAGGTTGAGTTTCTCTCAAATACAAATGAGTTGTGTGGCCTTTTCATTGGAGGTCCAGATCTGAAACTGTTAGGCGGAAGTCTTGCGTGGCCCCCATCGTGCGTGGGGGTCTGAACATAGTAGACTTTGAAACTAAATGTTCCAGTTTGCATTTGTCGGGTCTCTCCGGGTTGTCTCAGTATAGGACAACCTCCGAGTGCAGCCCACTTTCCTGTGGGGAAGAAATATTGAATTGATAAGAGACAGTTTTTTCCCCTTTGCTTGCTGTTTAATCGTTTTTTAGCAACATCTGGGTGCTCTGTACCTCATTAGTGTCCCCTGTGTCAGGCTTCTATTTAGGCCAGAGATCCATCACAGAACAGGAGTCCTGTGGCCATCAAGACCTCCACAGTTACCACAAGGGCCCTAAGAAGAAAGGAGTTTTTCCAATGGCCACCGATTGTACTTCCTCATACTTTCACTACTTTAACGTCCAACATGGCATTGTCAATTATTTCAAGTGCAGTATCTGTTCTTATCGGTCACGTTTTCGGTTTCTCCAACGAAAACGTGAATATTCCCTTCCAGTACGCTTGGATCGCTTCGCTTTTGGGTGCTTTTGGTTCGTTTCTGTCCGTGGATTTCTTCTGTGAGTTTTATTTTCCCTTTGCTGTGTTTTTATCTATTTATTTTGTGTTCTTGTGATACACATGTTGGGCAAGATGGCCGCGAGCACCCCTCACCGCGTCTTTGCCCACAAAAAAACTGTACGATTGATCATTGATGATGATATGCGGATTGACTCTCTTGAAGTGATCGCATCTTTACCCGAATACCAAGCCGACATCACTGGTGTAGTACCTCTCTTCGGAGGAAAATGCATCGACATTACTTTGCACGACCACGAGGTCGCCGCAAGACTAGCCGCGAGCGGCTTTGATTATGGAGACATTCGCAAACCCCTACGCCTCCTCGGCGAAAAACCTATACACGTTTCGTGTTTTGTACCTGTGGAATTCCCAGACAACGTTGTGTTGGAACTTTTAAAACAATATGGAGAGCTGAAAACAGAGAACCTTCGCCGCCTTATTTTCAGGAGGAGGGGTTCTCTCACATCGAGCGTGGAATCTGCGTGGCGGAGTTGACTAAAATCAACCGGGATTTACCCCGCCGAATCGTCACTCAAGGAGTCGAAATAAATTTTAAATACACAGGACAGCCGATTACGTGCTATTGGTGTAACTCTACCGAGCACGTTGTGAGAAATTGCGACAAACAGCACCGCGTCAAACCCACCGTGAATCAACGCCTCGCAGCATCCGGGGGGGGGGAAGCCATACCTGGTCCCCCTATACCCTCGACAGCAACTGACGACACAATTACCGAAGACATGGATCATGAAACTGAGAAGACGACCTCGGAACCCTCGCAGTCGCAGCCGCTGAGCTACGCACAGGTCTCCGACCCAAATGAAGAACTTTCACCTTCCTCGGCCTCGCGCGACCTTTTCGATACCTCCCCTCAGTCAAGAAAACGGCCCCCCTCGTCACCGGCGAAATCGGACAATTCCGAACCAAAGCAACAACGTGCTTCGTCGGTTACTGCTACCCATGACCCAGCTTTCAAATTCCTGTATACAGCCGCGAAACAGGCGAGTATCGAACGCAAAAAACTGACGACCACTATCCCTGGCCCGCAATATTACCGGTGCCGCGCTTTGTACCTTCAACACCGCTTTGGAAATCTTGCCAACTTAGACCTACAGAGCCCCGCTCGCCGCAACTTGAATGACTGAGACCTTGACGCATGGGTAGAACTTCACCACACGATTGCTCAGGACGCCCTGGCCGAACTTATTGAGATGAGCCAAGCGCTCTCCCGGGACCATCCCGGCCTCTTGAAGCCATAATTTTCACCGTCACCTTCATGTGTTATAATTTTATTTTATTTTCCCTTCTAATGGCAGTCTCACTGGCATCCATTAACGTTAACGGCGCTGCTGAACGTCATAAGCGCCTTGAGGTTTTTGGATGCTTGCGAGCTATCCCTGTCGATTTATTTTTATTACAAGAAACTCACCTCGCAGACTTCACGCAAGGTAAGGCATGCGAGAAGGATTGGGGGGGTCAGTGCACGTGGTCCCCCGGCTCTAACCAGTCCGCGGGTGTCGCGGTTCTTATTCACCCGAATAGTGCTGTGAAACTCGTGGATTCTAAAACCGATCTCGCGGGTAGAGTAGTCACCGCTCTCATTGATTTTCACGGGCAATGTTTTTAAATTATTAATGTTTACGGGCCTAATAACCACCGCGAACGCGAATTATTTCTTTACAATCTCTGGCGTTTCAAATACCCGAACATCGAACCTATTGTTGTCGGGGATTTTAACTGTGTACCGGACATCACGCTTGACAAGTGGGGAGGCGATGACAGTTTTGGAGACAGGGCTGTCACGCAGCTACACTCTTTCACAGTGTCACTAGCTCTAGAAGACTTCTTTCGCATTTCTAACCCGCGCGGTAGGATTTTTAAGTGGTTTAATGGCCCTCATTCCATCGGATGTAGGCTAGATCGGTTTTATACCCTGCGAGCCTGGAGATCACGCATCGCGCGCCACACGTGTTTGCCCTTTGCGTACTCTGATCACCATTTAATTAAAGTTCAAGTCACGTTTGGACCTACTAATCCCCGGAGCCGGGGGGTATGGAAATTCAACACACTGCTCAAAAACGAACGTTTTTGCGCCGCCGTTAATTCCTTTTGGTCATCGTGGAAATTAAATAAACCAGCTTTCACCGACCCTAGGGTTTGGTGGGACGCTGGAAAACTGCAATTAAGAGAGATCGCCATCGCTCATAGTGTCGCCGAAGCACGTGAGCGTAAGTGTGACAAACTTAATTTAGAAATTGAATTTCGCAACATCCTGGCTCACGGTACTTCAGATACCGCCGACGAACACGTTCGCTTAGCGGAGATTAGAGATCTCTTAAAAGCCATTGAAGACCGTAACGTAGAAGGAGCTATAATCCGTAGCAGAGAGCAATGGCTAGAATTTGGAGAAAAGCCCACCAAATACTTTTATCATCTCGAAAAGCAACGCCAGACCCGTAATTCGATCAATGAACTACGCGTCGGAGATCAGACAGTCACATCTCACAATAATATTTTGACAGCTTGCCGAGATTTTTATGTGAACTTGTATACTGCCAAACCGGTCGATTTAAAATGCCAAGACTGGCTTTTAAATCAACTGGATACAGCTCTGACATCCGAAGATAAGGAGAAATGCGAAGGAGCCCTCACGCTTTCCGAGTGTTACGAGGCTCTTAGCCAGATGCAAACAAATAAATCTCCCGGAGCAGACAGCTTTCCGGTCGAATTTTGCCGACGCTTTTGGAGTTCGCTAGGCCCCGACTTAGTGGAAGTCCTTAATTATTGTTACGAACACAGGCAATTATCCGACTCGCAAAAGCAAGGGATAATTCGTTTGCTTTATAAAAAGGAGGACCCGTTGCTCTTAAAAAACTGGCAACCGATCTCTCTGCTTAATACGGATTATAAAATTTGCACTAAAGTACTGGCCAACCGGCTTAAAAAAGTACTCTCTTAAATTCTGAGCGAAGATCAAACCTGTGGCGTACCGGGCCGGAGTATCTATGAGAACTTATTTCTCCTCAGAGATACTCTCGATTACATCGATCACAAACAGCTTTCCGCTGCGCTAATTAGTTTAGATCAGGAGAAAGCTCTCGACCGCGTTAACCACGGCTTCCTACAGCGTGTGTTATCACGTTTTAATTTCGGCCCGAGTTTCCGACAATGGGTGAATATTGTTTACACCGATATTCACTCTTGTGTGCTAAATAACAGCTGGCTCTCGGCTAAAATCAAGCTCAACCGGGGAGTTCGACAGGGCTGCCCTCTTTCACCGCTCTTATATTGTTTAGTCGCCGCAACGCTAGGTCAAGCGATTCGCCGTGACAACAGTATTCGGAGATTTCCAATCCCCGGTGTAAACAAACAGAGTAAAGTCTGGCAATATGCCGATGACACTACTTTGATTCTCGCCGATAATTATTCTATAACCCAAAGCTTTAACCTTATTAATATTTTCGAGCGAGGCTCCGGCTCTCGCTTTAACGCACAAAAAACTGAGGGCTTGTGGCTGGGATCCGCGGCCGGAAAACAAACCGGACCGGTAAATATAACTTGGACCACAGACAAGTTTAAAATCCTCGGTGTTTATTTTGGCACTTCTAATGTCAAGCACGCTAATTGGATTGACCCCATAATTAAACTCGAAAAACGACTTAACCTCTGGAAATCACGCACGCTATCACTAAAAGGTAAATCACTAATCATAAATTCTATCGGCGCCTCGGGACTCTGGTACACTGCCACGGTCCTCCCTATGCCAGACTGGGTAGCCACAAGAGTTAATAAAGCCATTTATGACTTCTTGTGGAACGACAAAAAAGAGCTCGTTAAGCGAACTACCTGTCAACTACCTTTTCATCACGGCGGCTTAGAGGTAATTAACCCCAGTGCAAAAGCGAGAGCCTTAAAATTACGCTGGGTACCCCAGATAGGCGATCCGTCGTGTACGTCTAACTGGGTTTTCTTCGCCCGTTACTGGGTCGGCCTAGCTCTGAGCCGTAAGGTCCCGAGCGTGACCTTTCTCAGATCTAACGCTTGTCCTAAATATATCGGAGATTCTCCCCCGAAATATTTCACACACGTCTTAACCGCGGTAGACCGACTGAACCTCGACCTTACCCTGTTACCTAATTACAGAGTTAAAACCTTTTACGAAAAACTCACCTACCCCTCCCCCAGGCGCCTGCCTACCGCAGGAGCCTGGGAGAAGCGTTTGCATACCCCTCTACCGTGGGCCTCTATCTGGTCTCATCTCTATGGTGGTCTAAGTACGAACTGGGAAGCGGATATCGCGTGGCGTATAGCACACAGCGTTCTAAAAACTCGGGCATATCTTAAGAACTGGTGTCGGCTCAACGTTGGTGACCGATGTCCTCGGTGTGGGAAACGCGAGTCCTTCTCTCATGCCTTATGCGAGTGTACTTCTGTACCTCAAGTCTGGCAGTGGGCTTTTACATTAATTAATAAATTTTTCTCCATAACGCTGGCTCTCTTGCCGCCCACGATCCTGTTCAAAGACGGCTTGCCTACCGGCGATAAGCGCTCTGTCGCCCTCGTGCATGTAATTAATGAGATCTGGGCGGCTAGGAATCTAGCGACTTTTGAAGACAAGCCGCAACCAGCTACAGCTACAATTCGGAAAATGAAACATCGCCTGCGGCAGCAAATCCATGCCGCTTATAATTATAACAATACCCTCGTTTTTAACAAAACTTACAGAACTTTACAGGGCCGCCAAAATCTCGGCTTAGTTATATCATTGTGCCTCGTAATTAACACAGTAAATCGCAATAACCAATATTATTCCCGAGGAAGTAGGCGGCATATATTTGAACTCTACAGGGCCGCCAAAACCTCGGGTCCTTCAATCTTATTTCTTACCCCTTTAATTTTCTTGTAACTCGGGGGCCTGGGTCCTAGTGACCACATGCCACTAACCCAGCCCCACCCTACTCTATATATTCTTAATTTTTGAACTACACTTGATTGTAACATCTTCTTGAAATCTGTAAATAAATTATTTTAAGAAAAAAAAGTACCGTTCTTATCAGTCACGTTTTCAGTGTCTCCGCCAAAAACATGAACAGTTCCTTTTCCCACACTTGGATCACCTTGTTTTTGGACTTTTTTCCCTGCGGACATTCCGTTTGTGAGGTTTGTTTAGTGGTTTTTGGTTTTATTTTCGTCTTTCGAGCAGATTTATGTTACTCCGCCAGACACGTGCTTTGCGTGATGGCTGCACAACCTTTGTGCACACAAAAACTGTTCGACTGATTGTTGAAGAAGGCATGGATATAAACGCAATCGAAATTGTGAGGTCTCTTCCCGATTTCAAGGAGGAAATCACTGGCATTGTCCCCAATTCTACGCTCTACCGACGCTGCAACACACTTGCCCACGTCTGGCTTCGACTATGGGGCTGAAAGAAAGCCGTTGAAATTACTTGGTGCGAGAACCATCCACGTTTCGGTGTTTGTCGCCGTGGAATACCCTGACCAAGACATTGTAAACTTTCTAAAGCAGTATATGGACAGTTAAAGTCCGAAAATCTACGCTCCCTCTGTTATACCGAAGATGGTTTTACATCTACTGAGCGTGGTATCCGCGTCGCAGAATTTACGTCACTCGACAGAGATCTACCCAGGAAAGTTGTGACCCAAGGTCTTGAAATATTTTGTAAATATACGGGCCACCCAAGTACAGGCTACCGCTGCAGATCGACTGAAAATGTGGTTAAAAACTGCCCGAAGCAGCACTCACGTTTCAATCATATACGCGTAGAGGATCGCATTCTCCCCGCCCCTCTCTCTCTCGCTCTCTCTCTCTGAGCGGTCTAAATTGATGAAAAATATCCCAGCGCCACAGTACTACCGATGTCGAGTGCTACATCTTCAACATCGCTAATGGGAACCTACAACTACATCGCCAAATCCCTCAGGATGCATTTGTGGAGCTCAATAGGATCGCGGGATCGCGGAGGAATTCTCCCGGGTACACCCCGGCCTATTTAAACACTAACTTTCACACATTTAAATTTAATTTAATTTTTTCCTCCCATCATGGCTGTCTCGCTGGCATCCATAAACGTTAACGGCGCTGCCGAACGTCATAAGCGCCTTAAGGTTCTTGGATGCTTGCCAGCTATGCCCGTTGATTTATTTTTATTACAAGAAATTCACCTCGTGGATTCCTCGCAAGGTAAGGCATGGGAGAAGGAATGGGGGAGTCAGTGCGCGTGGTCCCTCGGCTCAAATAGGTCCGCGGGTGTCGCGGTTCTTATTCACCTGAATAGTGCTGTGAAACTCGTGGATTATAAAGTCGACCTAGCAGGTAGAATCGTTACGGTTGTAATCAAATTTCACAGACAGCATTTTATTTTCAAATAATTAATGTTTACAGGCCTAATAACCACAACGAACGCGAAATATTTTCTGACAATCTCTGGCATTTTAAATACTCGAACCTAGAAACTATTGTTGTCGGGGATTTCAACTGTGTACCGGATATTGCGATCGATAAGTGGGGAGGTGATGACAGTTTTGGAGACAGGGCTGTCACGCAGCTCCACTCTTTTACTAAGTCCCTCGCTTTAGAAGACTTTTATCGTGGTTCCAACCCGCGCGGTAAGATTTTTACATGGTTTAACGGCCCTCATTCCATGGGATGTAGGCTGGATCGGTTTTATACGTTGGAGCCTGGAGGTCACGCCTCTCACAACACACGTGTTTGCCCTTTGCGTACTCTGATCACCATTTAATTAAACTTCAAGTCACGTTCGGACCTACTAACCCCTGGGGACAGGGGGTATGGAAATTCAACACACAGCTGCTCAAAAACGAAAGTTTTTGCACCGCAGTTAATTCTTTTTGGTCTTCATGGCAACTATATAAACCGGCTTTCACCGACCCCCAGGTTTGGTGGGACGCTGGCAAACCGCAATTAAAAGAAATCGCCATCGCTCACAGTGTCGCTCAAGCACGTGAGCGTAAGCGAGACAAACTTAATTTAGAAAATGAATTTCGTAATCTGTCTCACGGTACTTCAAATACCGCCGACAATCACGTTCGCTTAGTGGAGATCAGAGACCTCTTACAAGCTATCGAAGATCATAACGTAGAAGGAGCTATAATCCGTAGCAGAGAGCAATGGCTTGAATTCGGAGAAAAACCTACAAAATATTTTTACCCACTCGAAAAGCAACGCCAGACCCGTAACTCGATCAATGAATTATATGCCGAGGATCAGACAGTCACGTCTCATAAAAATATTTTGACAGCTTGCCGAGATTTTTATGTGAACTTGTACACTGCCGAACCGGCATGCAGGTAGTCCGCATGGTCTGCCATGAGGCCATTCCGCGCCACCTTTCCATTGGGGAATTCCAAGTAAAAATCTCTTATGCAGGAGAGCAGCAGGTCTGTTCCAATGCTATCTTGACTAAACGGAGTAAGTTTAATAATACTGTAATCTACAGCTTTTTTTTGTAAATTTTTATTTGTCATTGCTTCACTTAAACCATATCAACCCATTTTAACTGCTTTTATACCCATCCATGGTAAACCATATTCAACAAATCCATCTACTGCTGTACAAACAACACTAACAAATATGCCCGCCGCTTCAGACGGGCCAATTAGTTTTTGGACTTCTTCCCTTTTCCAGTTTTTCTTCCTGTTCTAGTTTGCCCATTTTCTTTTACATATCTAAACATTTTTGATGCACAAACTGCACGATTACAAAAAAATTGAAGTCTGTTTCTTTATCTTTTCGCTACTGCTTGGTTCAACACAAGGAGTTTTTCTTTTATCTACTACGCAACAAGTGTCTTCTATTTCATATTTACAATTATATAATTTATTCAATACACGAATAACTTTTAAAGTATTAAAATACATTATTACTAACATACTCAATACAATATTCTAGTAAAGTTAAATAAAATGTTAAATAACACGAAAAAATGTCATGTATTGCAGTGTTAAAGAAAAGAATGAACACTGATAACTCTTGCATTTGAGGTGGGAATCCTGTGGCTAAGTCGCTGGGCACTGGGACCTAGTTACATAGACGCCATCTTGTTTTCTTGACAATTAATATATACAGGGCTTGTAGAGGTGAATTTTATTAGTCATTATGGAATCAAACATTGCAAAGAAAAGAACAAAGACAGCGCCTAATTTAATTCATTGTACTAACAATAATGGCGAGTCCAAACTCACTAGAATCTTGGAAGACATTACAAGAGGCTGATGAAATACAAAAGCATGAAGGTATTCTGAGTGTAAAAGTAGACTCCGATAATGAAGTGCCAGAGGTGCTTTTTACCACCGTAAATGCTGAAGTATGTTTACACTAAAAAGAGAACTTAACAGCCAAAACAAAGCAGAATGAGAAAGCCCACGAGAAAGAAGAGCATCTATTCAAAGTAATCCAAGTACGTCTAGAGTGTATGAAAAAGGGTGCATTTTCTGTCGCAAGAAAGATAAATATAAGAAAGGGATAAAGGAAGGTTTGACACGAGCTAGAGAACTAATAGTTAATGATTTAGTTAGAAAAGCTGCAATTATTAAGCAGGACTCGAATTCTGGCCATTCTTTCACGTGATTTGGTTGCAGCTGAAGGTCACTACCATCGTACTTTTTACAGACATTATACCAACATAAAGGAATCTGACAAAGGCGAAGAATCTGAAGAAGATGTCAGTGACTATGCAAAAGCTGAAAGTAGTGCTTTGTCTAGAATGTTCGACTATGTTAGAAATGACTTGTTCAAGAATAATGATATCATAGAGCTTTCCAAATCAAGTGAGATGCTTAGGGGATGGATCTTAGACACTGGTGTGAAAGTAAAACTATCAACGACAAAACACATCCGAAGCAAACTAAATGATGAATTTTGAGACTCTTTGCTAACAATTCAAAAAGAATCCAACAGAGTCCTTGTGTATCCTCACAGTCTCCCACGAGAGGAGCTTGTTCTCTCTAACTACAAACTTGAAAAGGAAGTTAATGTTTTGAAAGGTGCTCATTCCAACATCACCAGTGATAAGGAGGTAGCTTAACAGATTCGTCAATCTGTCAAAAATCACTGCAACAATCAGGACTGGCCCCCAGACCTCACCTCTTAATACATTTCTGCAGCATCTACAAATGAGGGATGATTCAGAGCTATCTGAACAAATAATATTGCTAAGGAACTCTACTGCCCAAGATTTGGAGTTTGCAATAACTAGAGGCAGATATAAGCCCATCAAGCACATATTACTTGCATGTGCAGTCAAGCCATTGACTGGCAACATTGAGCTAATCCAGCTATTGAACCGGCTCGGCCATGGTATTGCCTATACACAGCTCGAAGAGATTGATACTTCTCTCTGTTTGCAGAAACTTGCTATGGTAGCAGAAAATTGTATTCCTCTGCCTGGCAATATACATCCATACACAAGTACTACTTTGGCCTTTGACAACATCGACAGGATTAAAGGCACTTTTTCAGGTGGTGGAACATAACTTTGTGCAAACAGCATTGCCGTACAACCTGTAGTATGTGGTCCTCACCCAGAGAGAGTTCTACCTAAGGTCAGGTACACAGGGCGTAAAAGAAAGCGAGCTGGACAAGTCAAAGCAAAGATCATGTGCAGTTCTAGAGGAGCCTTTACCCATTTACAACATTGGCCAATGAACTGCGCCACCACCAAGGAAAGTGAAAGAGGATGATGGCAACACCATTATCAAAGAAGCCAGAAAGAAAAATCTTCTATTTGTGCTTGAATGTTTGCCTTACACAGCCTACAATCATAAAATAAACCGTTGGACTGGCTTCAACATAAAAGTTCACAACAAAGAGAATATCGTCAACAGTAATGTGGGTTACTTACCAATCATCAATGCCCCAGCTACCAATATGTCTACAGTGAAAGAAATACTGAACTGATTCTTGTCAATAATGCACAGTCTCAATCTTACTAGCATAACATGTGTCTTCGACCAAGCAATTTCTTGCAAGGCCCTCAAGAGCAAGTCAAAGAATGTTTATATCTCAAAAGGTTGAGTTTGATTGTCCGGGTGAACGTAGTCCTGAATAGGACTGTTGTTGTTGACAGTGACTGACGTTTCGACAACCTGTGCGTAGTCATCTTTAGACTCACTTGTCTCTCGCCTACGACCAAACCACAGGGAGAACACCGGTTCTCGTCTGCTCCGTGGCCGTTTTCGCTTTTTGGGAACATAGACCTCTTATCAAGTCCTGACTCATAGTAATCATCGCCTAATGCCACCGTGCGTTTCTCCACTCAGTTTTAAACGAGAACACCGATCTGTGAGGCGCATTTTTAGTGCCCACGTTTTGGCAATCATGGCTGACCGGAAAGGCCGGTCTGTGATTTTTGGAACCCCAGTTACAGCTTCCCTAAAAGAAATCAAAGACGCAATAACTGCTGAAATTGGTGCCGACAAGATCACCGTCCTACAACAGCTATCCAATGGAGAATACCTTGTGAAATTAACTGAAAACAAACTCGCAAAAGAGCTTATTGAGAGTGGAATCGCCATTAACGAACTGCATGCCTTATGTAACACCCCCTCTCCCCCGAGGATACTACATGAACATTAGCATTATGGACCTTCGCACTTATGTAGAGAACGAAGAATTAATCAAAGCCCTCCAACCCTACGGAAAGATAAAAGGAGACGTCGTTCGCCTAAAATACAAAGCGGACCACGACCTCGCCGGCCTCGAGAATGGCAATCGACTTGTGCAAATGATCTTAAGCAAGCCGTCCATCCCCTACTCCCTGAAAATTGGTGACGAATGGTGTCGCATCATTCACAATAATCAACAGCCTATATGCCGCGAGTGTAGTGAACTGGGTCATTCACGAAGAAAATGTCCACAAATCCTCTGCCGCTTATGTCAGGAACACGGCCACGTCTCAAGATTGCCCTAAACGATTTACCTTCCCCCCCTCCCCCCGTTCCGAGCTAGAAACTACTCCTGACGACACACCCACAACCTCTACCGAAACGGAAGAAGATTCAATGAGTAGTGAGCTTGATCACTCACGACGAAACTGTCCAAAAATCCTCTGAAGATTATGTCAGAAAAACGGCCACGTCTCAAGATAGCCCTAAGCGATTTACAAACCCCCCCTCCAACCGTACCGAGCTAGAAGCTACTCCTGACGACACACCCACACCCTCTACCGAAACGGAAGAAGATTCAAACCCCGTAACCCTACAACCTGCACCGGACCAACATTTATCTACTGAAACTACGCTGCCGACTAACAACGCCATTATTTCTACTGAGACCTAGGATACCGCTTCAAGCACCGATCTTCCTCCCCCAACCCCCTCCGGACCTGAATGCACCCCTATGGACGAGTCTAAAACCCTCAAAAGGCCACGTGTCTGACTCAGACTCCGACACAGCTAAGCAAAAACAACCACTGCAACGAGCTCGACTTCATCCGAAGCCTAATACTTCTAACCCGCCTAACAAAGAAAATGCGACTTCAACTAAGACTTCATAAACAGTTTATACTCTACGGACGCCTTCCCCGGATCTCACCATGATTTATTTACGCTTTCTTCCCTTACTGCCAATCATGTGCAGCCTCGTCAGTCTTCATACCCAGGGCCTCAGGTCTCCTGACCGCCGAAAATCTGCCTTTCATTTTCTCAGAATCCACAAGTACGATATTATTTTCCTCCAAGAGACACACTGGACTACTGATTTACAGGATGCTATTCAACGCGACTGGACAGGAGACATTTATTTTAACAATGGAAGTGCCAACTCATGCGGTGTCGCAATTCTCTTTAATCCACGTTTCAATTGCACACATATTAATACTTTTCAGGATTCTTCTGGCCGCGTTCTTGCCATTACAATTAAAATTGATGATCATTATCTACACCTAGTTAATCTCTATGCTCCAAACTCTGACACTGACCACCGGCAATTTTTTTCTTCTTTGGAACCTTTTTTCTCATCCCGCTAACACAACGTTATCGGTGGAGACTTTAATTCCATCGTTAACCCCACGCTGGATAAACAAGGAGGAAATGCTACATCCAGACAATACGCTCTCCGTGTTCTACACAATCTCACTTCTTGATTTGATTTAGTTGACATCTGGCGACAACACAATCCAAATAAACATGGATTCACTCAGACCGGTCGTGACCCAGGACAAAATAATTCCTTTTCTATACATCACAACCTATCACCCCTTATATCTCCGACACTTCAATTATCGCTTATCCACACTCGGACCACGATGTCATCACTCTAATTCTTGACCTCGACCGCCAACCTCGAGGCCCCGGCCACTGGCATTTTAACAATACTCTACTCAACGACGGTATTTTCGGAATTGAAATTCAACAATTCTGGACTCAATGGACTCTATGAGGCATTGATGAGAGTAGCCTGGAGAGGATTTCAACCTGGGGTAGATGAGCGTTATCCTCTAGACATGGATCACATTAAGGAAGCTCTGAACGAAGTTACCAACCTAAGGAATGATTTAACTTAGGACAACCCCGATTGTATTATACAGAGCCAGCCATTCAAGTGCCTAAATGAGCGCTTTGCCGAATTTGTCGACCATCCCCGAAAAACAAATGGCTCTCTCTAAGCATTCTGGATGTCATCTATTGACGTGGTTGAGCTAACGCTGCACATGGTTAGAGCCTCAAGGGAAGGAGATTGGATGCTACATCTCTATTATATTCACCAAATGCTTCCGTGGTGCTTTGCCTACAATGCCATTAATTATGCTCAGTACATGTCTGTGTACTACCGTGACATGACAAGTCTCCAAGACGAGCGCCCAGAGGTACATGAGTGTATGAAAATGGGCAGCTTTTCAGTTCAAATGAGCTCAAACAAGACAATTGGGCGAATCCCTGTGGATCAAACCACTGAAGAAACTGTTGCTAGAGACACAAAGACCGGGGTGGAACTAAAGGTTTCAGCTTGAAGTCCAGTGCAGTACAACGATAGATATTACATGACAGCAGAGTTCAGAAGTCTATTCCTCCGTAACTTGCGAACCATGGCAGGACATGCTCAAGGAAATATGATCATGTTCACCTCCAACGGTTTCGAATAGCTAAAGATGAACAAGACATAAAAGCAATGGTAGATCTTATTGAAAGTAACTGGACCAATCCACCAGCCCCTCTTAAGTATTTCCATGAGTGCCACTGCTTGACCTTTCAATTAATTATTTCCCTTTCAGTCCAAAATGGCTTTGTGTGTCCCGAAAGTAACGATACTTGGTCATTCTTTTGTTCGACGCCTCTGTTGTGACTTGGAGCAACATTTTGATGATTGTGCCACAAGTAACTTCAACCTCGAAGATGTTAAGGTCCAGTTATTTGGTGTTGGCGGAAGGACGGTTAATAAAATTAAGCCATTTGACTTAGTGAATGTCTCCCACTTTGCACCAGATGTTGTCATATCAGAAATAGGTACCAATGACCTTTGTAATAAACCACCAGAAATGGTTGGTTCTCAGATT
>CALNXI010004656.1:0-23351 GCA_942486025.1 Porites evermanni | reverse complement strand
GAATCTACGAACTCGTTCTTTGTAGACATTCGTCGTGTTGGTGTTTGGCCGAGTTGAAGTAGAAACTGATCGGTCTTCAGTGCGAAGGAAAGTTCGTCACTGTAGAGGTCGGGGGCACCCAACGACTTTTTTCTTTAAAATATCTGTTCGAAGAAGCAAATATTGCTAAGAATTTTCTATTACTTGAGGACGGCTATAATTTCTAGATGACCGTACCATTCATGTACAATTTTTGAAGCTTATAATTTCCCTACGATTTTCTGAAGTTTAATTTTCGCATTTTACTTCCCAAGTTAAGCTATTTTTCATAGAAACGGGAAACCTAAAATTTTGGGGTTCAAAAATGTGATGGAGAGAGGAATTAGAAATTATACACAAGAAACGCGCACACACCCCTGGAATAGGGCTCTAGTATGACGAGAGCGAGCAATGGGAATACTACTCTGAAACAAGCGAGTTTCATGATTAATTCCCAGGATGTTCGAGGTCTCACGGAGCTCAAAATGGCCCATACTAATTGGCATAACAAACCTAGAAAATCAGGCAGTGAAGTTAACTTTTTTATCTGAATTTGGTTTTAGCTTGTTTTAGTCATTTTTTGTTGTTGTTGTTGTTTTTGTTTGTCTGTTTGTTTGCTTTGTTATTTTTTCTTTTTTTACTAAAACACTTATATTGTTTTTTACGTTACGTTACGCGAGGACCTTACGACGTTTACACGTAAATTGCACAATACTCACACAACGCTGAGCAAAGGTCACACGTTTTGTGTCACTAATTCTATTGTGTTTGGGTCTCCTGTGAAGCAATACTGACAAAAACATATAAAAATGGCATCCCTGATGTTAACTACACGAGATGAAGATCTTAAAGCTCGATGGGTAAGTGGAAATTATTTCTTATATTTTTATCTACATTGTATACAAGTTATATGATATTGACTTGTGGTAATGTATTTTGCTGCATATCGAAGGACAGATAATTGATTAATTACACTTGAGGATCATCGAAGAGACTCTCGTATATTTCATGTATCGTCGATAAATCTCGAGTCTACAGTGTATTTTCCAAAGCTGGGAAAAAGAAAATAACAATAAACAAACTGTTACTTGAATTGAGAAGTGACAGTAGGCCGCTGAGATAAAATGGGGGAAAAAATAGAAAGCCTGCCAAGGCCAGGAATCGATAAGCGGAAACGATCCATGAAACGGGATGAATTTGATTTCAGCCATTCAAGACGTGACATCGTCATTTATATTGTTAATTTGCATGATTTGATTTGTTAGACCGCTCAAGGGGTGACAACATCATTTGAACAATCATTTCACGTGCGGGTGTTGGGTATTAGATAAGAGATAGCCAACTTTAAGTGCTCATATGGGTGCTATTTCTGAGGAACCTCGTTATTTCAAAGCTGTTTAATTTGATCATAACGGGAATCATTACTCCCTGACCTTTGAACTATGGCAGTAGTACACGTTTGATAAACACCGGAATATTTTATTGAATGGGGATAAACATAGTCCGGCTGCAATGCAGGCTAGGTAACAGCAACGGTGGAAGAAATAACCGAAACAAACAGGCTAGTAAACGAACAACAATTTTTGATGTAGATAGCCTTTTGAAATTTAATTTTATTTATTTCTTTATTGACATTATTTATTTATTTAATTATTTATTTATTTATTTTTCTTTCTTTCTTTCTTTCTTTCTCTTCTTTCTTTCTTTCTTTCTTTCTTTACTTATTTACCGTAAATCCTCTATCAAGCCCCCGGGGGGGGGGGCTTATTTATTTCAAGCCCATTTAAGGGGAGGGGGGCTTATTTGAGAGAGGGGGCTTACTTAATTGAAAGGACGACGGTATCAGTTCTCCATAAAGAAGTAGTATACGGAGTAGAAAAGCTCAAGTACAGGAAGTTTTAGGTCAGGAAGCCAGGGATCGGAATCACATCCGAACTTCCAGTTAGTTCATAAACCATCCAGGATCGGTGCACACGAAGTTTTACAGTCGTGATTGATTTATACAGTCTATCATTTCTTAGTGAAAAATAATTAGGAGAGGGAAGGGGGCGGCTTATTAACTTTCTTTCCCTGAAATGGGGGGGGGGTGCTTATTAGAGGGAGAGGGCTTATTAAAGAGTGGGGGGGGGGGCTTAATAGAGGATTTACGATATTTATTTTCATGGCAAACTTCTTAATTTCGAAACAGGCCTCTCCCCAGTCCCTCATCTTTAAAACAACAAAAAGTAAGGTAAACGAAAACATAGAAAATGGCTATGGCTAAAATGGCTAAATACCATTCGCTAGAAACGACAGATGAAGATCTCAAGGCCAAATGGGTGAGTGAAAAATATATCTCGGGTGTATATGTACCTGCCAATTATATGGTGTTAAATCTCGGTAGTAATTTTTGCCGTAAATCGAGGAAAGTGAGGGCCGATTGATTGTTGTTGTCCTGAGGATCATCCGAGCCGTCGGCTCGCGGTGAGCACGGTGTTTTTCTTCATTTTCATGTATCTGAGATAAAATTTTCCGAACAACAAAATATGAACACCCTACTGATTGTGAAGTGCATTTAGTCCACTAATATACAGTAGGATAAATATAGAAAGCCTTAAGTGTTTCGATATTAAAGCTGAAACGATGCGTGAAACGAGTTGAATCTCGAGAAAAATTTAGATTCCGGCCGGCGACAGTTTAAGGTGAAACTATTCATGGCTACTTTTACCTCGATTCCCTGCCTTGATTGCAATGAAATACAAAGTCGATCGGCACTTATGACATTCCCATGAAATATCGAAGTTTCGGTTGGTATAGTTTTGACACATTCTCAGTTACGTCTTATATGGTATTTCAATGTACATGTAAACAGAGGCTCAGATTCTCTTTTTAATATTTGCATAGCAATGAAATGCGATAGCAACGAAGACCGCCGCATTTTTACTTATTCTTCGTTTCATTTCATTATTTTCTCTCCGAGCTCTAGTTATGATTTTTTCTTTATTTCTTTTCATGATGAAAACTGTCAAAACAAGTCTTCCCTGACAATCTAGCTTTTTTTGACGATTTCTCTTAAGATTTGCATATCGTTTATTCAAAAATTTATGAGTGTCGTATAAATGACAAATTTATTACTAAAGCTTCAGGCAACCTAGTCTTGGGACTGGCTATGTGGTCGAGTACAGAACCGTTGGTCCATTAACGATCCAATAGGCCAAAATATCACATATTCGAAGTTATCTCTGCTTGATTTGACAGTTATTGCGTGACGCCGTCAATTTCGTGTATGCCATATGCACGCATACAAAGGACATATCTGCATCACGCCATGCGGGCAAAAAAAATACGGGAGCAGCTGGGGCCCGTTTCTCCAAAGTCCCGATAACTTTTCGTGCCCGAAATCAAATATTCAAATCGAAATAAAAAAAAATTAAAGCGCCGGTCCTGGCTAGCAAAATACTCCATTTTGTTTCATTAACTGATAGTTTTATCATGTTAGATGCAAAACTATTGAAACTTCTATCTTGCATGTAAACAACAACAGCTTTACGGACCCGGTTAATTATCGGGACTTTCGAGAAACGGGCCCCAGGACGGGAGTCACCGTAACCCGCACACGTTAAGGCTCATACAATTCTTAGCCATTTACTATTTTCTCATAGACCATAACGCACCTTGTCTACTCCCTAAAATCACAGTCGTCCCGAGAGAAAAATTTGTTCAGATATACAAGGCACGTTATAGTCTATTATATTAAAATGCCCACGTCGTATTGCATTCGGAGCTATTTGAGACTCATCGCGACGGCTTCAACTTCTCTAGTAATATTTCATGCAACTTCCTGATGTTCCTAGGAATTCTTCCCCAAGATGGTTAACTTTTAACGTTTCAAAGACCGTCCGTATGAAAGAGACAAAATAAAATAAAAAACAGAGATGTTAGCAGAAGGAACAATTGAGGGAGATCCCCTTGCTATGATGGGTAGCTGACTCTACTACACTAAGAAGTGATGGGATCTTCTAGACACCCTTGTTCCAGGTTTTGGGTATTTTCCGAACGACAAGAATTGTTGGATTATTTTAAAACCAGCTAAGGGAAAAATGTTATAGAAGCTTTCAAGGAATTGTTTATTAATATAACAGTGCAAGGGCAGAAACATCTCGGGGCGGTGATAGGTTCACGATCGGAGAGTATTTAAAGGAATATGTCAGCGACCTTTTTCCCAGTTGTGTAAATGAAGTTGCTAATATAAATAATATGTTAGTAGATTATTTGCTCTATTTCAATCGCAAGCGTACTAAGCAGCTTACATCCTCATTCAACAAGTCGTGTCTCATTCGCGTCAGCTAGGTCTGGCGGTGGAAAAAGGGTCATCGGCGTGGCCCTCAGTGCTTCCTGTTCTATTCTGCGCCGCTGTTAAACTACGCTATGACTTGGCAGTGGGTGATATCCCCTCCAACTGTGTTTTCGGGGAACTTTTTATTGTAAGCCAATCTATGATTTACAAAGGAGGAGGTTTTGCTGTACTCAGCGCCACAACGAGATAAGAGATCTCTGGAAGCCAAACCTCTGACTACTGTATGCAGTGATGTTGAAACTGAGCCAGTCCTCCGAAAAATCTATGGAGAACAGCAAAGTAGAGGAAACAAATACAATGTAAAGCACAATAGATGCGAGATTGGAGTGTCCATGCAAACGGGTTCTGGGAGGGTCTGTCACCCAAATGCTAAGTAAGGACGACCTAGAACTGCATCAGATCTATCGTAAGCATGAAAACTAGAATACCGTATTTATTCGAATAAGCGCCCAACCTCGAATTAGCGTCCACCTCGAATAAGCGCCCATCCTAAAGGCAGAAAAAGTAAATAAGCGCCCAGGCTCGAATAAGTGCCCACCCCACCCCACCTCCCTCCTATTCCCAGTCCAACTAAAATAAGCGCCCACTCCCACCCCACCCCCCTTCCCGCTCCCAACCGTCAAAAAATTGAATAAGTACTGATAAGAGACTTCCCCGAAGACGGAGTTTTCTTCAGTATTTTACAGAAACCTTGCTTTGTTACATCTTCGCGTTTTGTTATTACCATTTATTGTTTTGTTGCATAATAAACATGCTACACTTGCTTAAATGGTAAAAAATGTAGTAAGCGCCCACCTCGAATAAGCGCCCACTCAAGGTCCAAAAATTTCATAAGCGCCCAGGGCGCGGTTAATCGAATGAATACGGTACTAAGCGTCCGTATTCAAGGAGAGTTCTTGACATTGAGCTTGGGACGTGTAGGCTGTTTTTTTTATTTTTTATTTTTTATTTTTACAATAACTGGTTGGTAAAGAATAAGAAAGGAAAGTATTTTGGCCCCTTCTCGTCCTCTCCACAGCTCCTTTGCTTCCTATCAAAAGGTTTAAAAAGCTGGTACTCTCCTTGGAGTTGCCGCTGAAGTACTTTTTACGCGATCGTTACGTTTTGTTGAGGATTATTGATTCCAGAGAAAAGTATATTCGTCACAGAGTTTCCGACACGAGTCTCCCATTTTAACTGCACACCAGCATGGATAATACTTTGCGAGTTAGTCAAATATATGTACATCCACAATTTCTCTATTGTCGTTCTTTTGTTGTCTTCAAGAGCAATAACAAGGGGTGACTATATACATGACAGATAATTAGCACCGCCTTGGGGTCCGTGTAAACACTTCATTCGACTGCAACAGCGTCATAAATCCAACTTTGATGGATGTACAAATGAAAGGTTGGTGTTGGATTTATTTAACGACGCTTCCTATCGATACTGATATTGTAGCGTTTGATTCATTAAGTTGATTCTAATTAAACATTCGAAATATTTTTGGTGTTTTTGCCTTGCTAAAACTGTCAAAATGAGCATATCTTGCACTTCAAAAAGTTTGAACATCCCATTGGTCAAGCACAAATAGTTTTCTAGGCGTCACAACATTTTCTTGTACTTTCTAGAGTTACGTCACTACTAATTACGATCTGTGAAGCGAGACTACTCTGCATTGCAAATTCTGTTTTCAAGCTTCGTTTTATAAATTCCACCCAAATTACCATTCTCGCCCTGGCGGTTAGGATTATAAACTCGTGATCTGAGATAGCGGATTATTTGTTGCAGATTCGACGAAGCTTTTTCGATCTCGGCAAACAAAATGGTAAGCATTGCGGCAATATCTTTTGTCTACTCTCTCACATAGTGTTAAAGTAATAACGTAGTTTTAAGTTTGAGAGCGTTTTCATATATTGTTCATTTCGTTTCAAATGTGAATGTAAAACAGACAACATTATTTAATGTATCCAAACATTTAACCCGGGACTCAAATCGTTCGATCGTTTAGATGCGTATCCAAATTAACGGACTAAGAAATACTTAGCAAACCCGCGGTTAGTTGTTATTTTACCTGTCGGTTCCTGTAGAAACTTGCAAACGGCTTATGTATATGACACACCCGGATATGCTTACACGGTGACGTTAAACAAGCCGTGTGTTATTGCTACGAAATTTCAAAGAGAAATGCCTTAAAGTTTTCTAATTTTCGATCAATGCGTTCAAATTTCGCCCGAAAAATTTTGCTCGAAGTTTCTACAGAAAAGGGCGTATGATCTCTTGCCAATAGCACCGCTCCGATGCTGCAACGCTTCGAATATTTTAACAGAACGTATAGAACATTGTCAGTCATTCGTCAGTTATTTTTGTTGGCACTTCAATATTTCTCCACTCTTTCACAGCAAGACTAAAATCAGAATTCTAAGTTGATATTTAGATTGAGTAAACTTACTTTATTTCGCGCAAACTGTAGAGAAGTCAATAAAACACTTAATGGTGTAGTCCTCGAATATTGTTTACACTATTTTGGCATCGGATGTCACACAAGGGTGGTTTTCAAAAGTTTTAAAACTCCGTCAACATAATTGCTTTGTTTTGGGGATGACTACGCTAACAGAGCAGAAAAAACCAATCTAGGAAGTATGTGTTTTTTGTTCGATGAACTATTTTTTCGCTCCAAAAAGAAAATAACTGCAAATTATTGACGGCACATACTTTATTATAAATTGTGGTAGAAGCCAAGAGCCATTTGAGGTTGTTGCTATCACCCTTTCTTCTAATAACATTTACCTTCTCGTGCTGATTTGATAAATATTTGTAATAGGTGAATGAGTAAAATATTTAAATACGAATGACCAGTATTTGAAGGCTTTTTAACACCTTGACATTTAATTGTCAGCGGAGAAATAAGGTGGGCCTAGAGATCGTCAGTGTGAATTAATTGCAAATGCAGAACAATATTTTTAACTTGAAATTAAACAAAAAATGATATCAAACCTAAAAATTATAAAAGCCTCTTAATAAAGGTCTTATTTCCTCGAATAAGCGCCCACCCCCAAAGCCATAAGAGCCTCCTCCAATAGGAGCCATTCACCCCTCCCCTCCCCCTCAATTTCTTACAAGAAAAATCAGTTTCTAAAGCGTATGGACTATGGTATGCTTGATAAGCAAGCACTGTTTCAACAAACGAACGACTTTAATATTGCTTTTAGGTTTACATCAATGACGGTGTAGTTTTCGTTTTTATTTTTTTTATTTAACAATTTGGCCTTTTAATTACAGTTTGTTTTTATGAAACGCGTAAAAAGCACCCCCCCCCCTACCTTAATTAAGCGTTTCCTTCCCATAAACGCCCATCGTTTAAGCTGAAATTTGAGATAAGCGGGCGCACATTCTAGAGAGAAATAGGACAAAACCTTAAATCAAATAAAGTACACCTCCTTCAAAAAAACTTCAATCACTTATATTCTCATGCGGCATTGTGTGATGTTTGTCTCTTATTGTTTTCATCTCTTCTAGGCGAATTTCTCAGAGAAGGAAAAGAAACGTGAGTTATACAACTGACTAGCTACAACGAAGGAATATTGGGACACTTAACACAAGAAACCCCACCATTCAACGTCACCTCTGGGAAATGTATTTTAAGTGCTGTGAACACGTTACTGTACATTATTGTTGGGAAGTGAAGTCAGTGGACACATCTCTTACTAGCAAATTATCGGAAAAGTGGCTTTTACCACTTAATTTGCAGGAATGATATATACATTTTTTAATTTCTAGAAAGGATTTTTAACCACTGTCCCAAAGATATGTGCCCTCTATTACACATATCTTAGAAAAGCAGGCACACCAAGTGGCCTAATGCTTTACTGTCAAATTATAAAGGCAAAAAAATTTAAATTTGTTGTACAATTTTTGAAGAATTGGGGCGCTAATTAACCACTCCGAGAGCGAAGCCTCTTTTTTTTCTTCTTGGGTGAGGAGGAGGAGGCGGCTCTGACCGAATCGTTTCTAACCTTTAAATTCGACGAAGCCTATGATTCTCGATTAGTCAATCTTGTTCTTTATCGTCAGACTGAATTTCTGAGTGCAGGCATCTGTTACTTGATAAATTGATGATTATAGCTGAGCTCGCTGTACCTGGCACACGGCATTTAGGCCTGGGTCTAAAGCTGTTTCCGAGCAATAAGCATGCATACTCAACAAATATTTTGCTCAATTCATTCAGAGTCTTTCTCAAGTACGCCAAAATCGAGGAAATGAAAGAAAGTCTTCGCTAGCAGGGTGCTAATTTACCTGCTTTCATCATTGCCACACGATTTATTTTAATATACACCATGGTAATTAAAGATGATTAGGGGTAAAAAGAACAGAAGATTTTACATACACTTTTTGCTTTTTGCTGTTGCTTAATCAACTAATCTCAAGTGTTTTGTGTGTGAGAGTGTTTGAAATAACTTCCTGTGTACTTTGAATCAGATTTTCGAGAGGCATTCGAACTTTTTGATCATGACGGCAGCGGTTTCATAACCACTGACGAGATTGGAGTTGTCATGAGGAGACTGGGACAGAATCCTTCTCCCCAGGAAGTGGAAGACATGATAAGAGATGTTGATGCTGATGGTGAGCATGCGCATTCTTAAGCTAGGCTAAGGCTCCTTTCAAACGTCGTGCTACTGCCGTGTTGAACTCAAATGAATTTGACCCGGTAGTTGCACGGCAAAAGCACGGGAGTGGTTTCAAACGTCAAATATAATTCAGTCGCGCCAAATTCAAAATAAAGAAAACGTCAAAACAAACGTTCCATCCAGCGCCCACGGTCAGCTACAGTATGCGCAGTCAGGCGCAGTAGAGTCAAAACACACTTAAACATATCCATTTTCATAACTTATGAATTGAGTTCGGCCCGGCAAACGCGCGACGTTTGAAACCGAGCCGTGCCACTACCGTGTAGGACGGCAGACCCTGTCGAATTTCATTGCTGTGTCGAACTAAATTCAAGTTTCTGAACTTAATGATTTCAAACGTCGTTCCACTACCGTGCCAAAGTCGAATTAATTCTATCAAATGAGTTCTGCACGGCAGTAGCACGACGTTTCAAACAGGCCTTAGTCCACAAGGGAGTCTGTTCAAGTTTTCAGTTCACACTTGAACGATGTAACGATGAACGTGAAACAGTGCAGTGGTCAAGGGGTCTTAAGCCACTTAACTCAGTTGGAAAATCGAAAGGCAAACGTATGCGATTACGGGTGTCGACATTACCGAAGTAAAGCCGATTAATGTCGCAATTTATATTTGATTGTAAGGGCGCTTACTAACCGCCCTGAAGTCCAATAGGCCAATTTCGAGTTCCAAAAACCCTCGCTTTCAAAATGAGGCTAAATGCACAACCTTTCTCGAGAAAATAAGTTACGTTTGCTTGAGAATGAAGAATCACTTTCATATCAAAGGCTGAGCACCTAACCTCGTTTTGATACAAAGGCCCAAGGGAACTCGGAAATGACCTATTGTAGAGAGAATCCCTCCTCTTGAATAGTACACAAAATATTGCAACCATTTTGGAATACTCAGGCAGTGCCGCCCTCTGATTCCATGGCCGTTTTCTGACCCTAGCTTAGCTCACCATTGTAATTCCATTTTCAGGTAGTGGACACATAGACTTCAATGAGTTCCTGGTCATGATGTCCCAGACAAAACAAAAGAGTGGAGAGCTGGAACTTCGCCAGGCCTTCCGTCTTTTTGACGCAGATAATGATGGGTTTATAACATTTGATGACCTGAAGAGGGTGATGCGTAACTGTGGAGAGAACCTGAGTGATTCCGAGCTTAAACATATGTTCACCAAGGCAGATGTCAATAATGATAACCGGGTTGACATGAAAGGTAAATGGCTACTGGTCACGTCTTGTGCATGCAGTCATTTAAGGCTGAAACATGGGCTCCCGGCTGAAATAAACAAAACACCCCCGCCCCGCCCCGCCCCAATCTCCATGTTGAATCCAAAGGGTCAATCCCGGATGGCTTGCTAGCCTGGTAGACCTTGTGACGTGACCGCTTTGAAAGATATTCTATGTAAAACCTTTTCTTTTTGTTTTCCGTGTAAGTTCTGCCAGCCAACGTTCTTTAAGCTGATCGAGTCCCATTAAACAAGATTTAAGGATACAATTTAAGAAAATAAGCGAAGTTTCCGAAGGTAAAAAACCCGAACTTTTGGCGCCTAGAAGTAACGGGCGCAAGAAAGAACGGGGCGCGCGAGGGAGACACGCGATGGGAGATGGAGCGCCTGCCTGAGAGGCCCATGAAAATCGTTTTTACTCGCTTTTTGAGTGTGCAGAAAATTCCTTTGGTTAAGAGACTGCCGAGGGGATAAATTTTCGCGTTGGGCGAAAACCTTCACCTCGCACGTCTTCCTCGCGCGCCCCGTTGTTTCTTGCACTTATTTCTTCCATTTGTTTCTACATATCATAATTGTAAGCATGTTTTACGACGTAGAACGGTAAATAGTAATGGTATAACCTTTGTTTTGTTTGTTTTATGCCCTTGCAGAGTTCACAAGAATTGTCAGCAGTGACTAGATGGAGTTAGCCTTCGTTACTTTTCAATGAAGGCGAATTATTTTTTTCTACTCACCTCAAGTGAATTGTTGTAGATTATTATTCAAGTGGAAGCATGCATCGTCTTTTCCTATTTGTCGTATTTTTGCTGTCAATCGACATTAAGTCGTCATTTTAGTTTTTTTGTCCCACGCCCCCATACAATAATCATTATGGTTCCAATAAATAAAGGTTTGTTCAACTTGGGATGATATCCTTTTGTTGAAGTCATTCTCGGCGTCATAAAGGAATAAAAGTCGCCAAGAGTCCCACTGTGGCTCTTGCAGTCACTAATGAAAGAAATCGTTTGTAAATCTAATCAAATAATGCATTCTGTTGCGCCAACCCTGACCCCCCCCCACTCCCAACCCCAACCCCCTTACCCGCCGTCAAATGAAGACATTAGGGGCTTTAACATCCGAAGACGCGGACGGCAACGAGAACGTCAAAAAAAAGGTTTTATGAGTAAAACAACAACTTTACACGTTCATCGCGCTTTTTTGTATATTCCTTTGCCCATTTTTGCACGACTACGACGTGAAAATACGTAATTTCGCGTTTTATGGAGGACATAAACAGGCAACGAAGAAATTTTATTTCTCTTTTTGAACTTGGATATGGTCCCTAGGAATTCAATTTCAGGAGGATTCGCCTATATTTGACAAAGTAAGTTTGTAGGAATAATGCAATAAAGACTAAAAGAAAGCAATTTCCCTTTCTAAGCGAAGTTCTCGTTTCCCTCGCGTCGTTGGATCTTAAAGCCTATTGTAGCCGGCCTGTCACTATCGTACGACTCTAAAACATTCAAAAGTAGTGTTATTTGCTAGTAGTCTTGGACACTATACACCCGTTTGTAAATTTATTCGCAAGACAACCGGAAGTAGTTTTAGACTATTATTTTTTTTAAGTGTTACCGGAACTTTTTATTAGATTTAATTAATGCAAGTTTTTTCTTTTTTTTTATTGCCTAGTCTTGGTTTGCTTGTTTCCATAAAATTGCAAATTAGAAGGATCTTTTCTTTTTATATCTTTATATTTATTATCATTATTATTTAATAGCTGTTTCTAATTACATGACTGAGATCGATTGCCATTTATATCAAGCTGTCACTTGGTGACAGTTGTGATGTTCAATTTCTTTTCAACCTTCACGTTCTTGCAATCAAGGCTATTAACAGACACTGATTCATTTACGCCTTTGATACACACAGTACCTTCTCCAATATGGTAAGTCTATACGCACTTGTTAAACAATAGCCATTGCTCTTCAGTACGGTACTGGTTTTTTCGCTTCTGAGTTCAATTTTGCCCCACTTTGAATTGCATATTTGGAAGGCAATCTGTGATGGCTTTCGCTCAAAGAAAGTAGTCTTACATTCTGTCGGTTCTGCTATTATTGCACAACGAATAATTAAAGGGGTCTCCAACATCGAAGTTTTCGCATTTTTTCGTCCAAAGACATAAACAAAGCCTTTCCTTCCTTCTGAGAATAAAACGATGTTGCTTATCTCCAAGTCGTGTTTCAAAATGCTTGGGCAAATGAATTTTGAGAAATGCAATACATAAGGGCTTTTTTGAAAGCGTCACTTTTTCTATTTCTCTCTCTCTCGGTTTCACAACTAAGTGCGGGTTTAATAGTATAGGAACGCTCTCTTTAAAGTGGTATAAATATCGCTTAAATCTTCATGTGTTTTAAGTTCGGTCAGAGGTTATTCGGAACTGAGATCCAGCGAGCCAAAGAGGTTAACAAATATCTGTTTAACAAAAATGGCCATTGATGTAGATCATAACACTAAATAAATCTTCAAAGTTTTACAGACTGCCGAGTCAAATTCGTAAAGTGCATTTGCAGGTACAAACATCAAATCTTTGTTATAAAAAGAGTGCGATTCTTGTCGAAGAATTGTCCACAAAAATGGCTTATTTTTATCGCTTTACAGTGCAGTTACGATCATTCTGAACATGTTCTGTCGTCCGGTTTGAATGATATCTTGAGTAAAAATCAAAAATCCTGCCTGACCAAAACAGATTAACTGCTTCTAAGTATACTTTCTTGCTTTTGATAATCTAAATTAGAGATCCATTCCACAAAAACAAAACAAATACAAACGCGAACATTCCGCTCGTCGCACGGGGTTTGTCCCTGTTCCACGAGCGTGACACACGCGAAGAATTCACCTTTCGCACGAGGGCCAAAGGCATTGACCGAACGTTGAATTAGCCTTAATGTTCAGGCCCCAGTTCAGTGTTCAAAAGTTGGTTAGCGCTATCCACCGGATAAATCGCTATCTAATGGAACTAATTGCGCTACTCAGTGGATAGTGATTTATCCACTGGATAGAGCTATCTACCTTTTGAACAACGAGGTCAGGTGTGGAAACTGTTGCACGGAATAAATAAGATCCATTACGAAATTCCTAATTCCAGTCTTTTCAAGTTCCCGTCCTCGCCTTACTGTCTAAATTAATTTACCAATCAATTTATCTAGTATCTATTCATCCATCCATCCATCCATCGATCCATCCATCCATCCATCCATCCATCCATCCATCCATCCATCCATCCATCCATCCATCCATCCATCCATCCATCCATCCATCCATCCATCCATCCATCCTTCTCTAATGAAAGAAATCGTTTGTGAATCTAATCAAATAATGCATTCTGTTGCGCCAACCCTGACCACCCCCGCCCCCCAACCCCCTTACCCGCCGTCAGATGAAGGCATAAGGGGCTTTAACATCCGACGACGCGGACGGCAACGAGAACGTCAAAAAAAAGGTTTATAAGTAAAACAACAACTTTACACGTTCATCGAGCTTTTTTTGTATATTTCTTTACCCGTTTTTACACGACTACGACGTGAAAATACATAATTTCGCGCTTTATGGAGGACATAAACACGCAAAGACGAAATTTTATTTCTCTTTTTGAACTTGGATATGGTCCCTAGGAATTCAATTTCAGGAGGATTCGCCTATATTTGACAAAGTAAGTTTATTGGAATAATGTAATAAAGACTAAAAGAAAGCAATTTCCCTTTCTAAGCGAAGTTCTCGTTTCCCTCGCGTCGTTGGATTTTAAAGCCTATTGTAGCCTGTCACTATCATACAATTCTAGAACATTCAAAAGCAGTGTTATTTGCTCGTAGTCTTGGACACTATACACCCGTTTGTAAATTTATTTGCAAAGACAACCGGAAGTAGTTTTAGACTATCATTTTTTTTAAGTGTTACCGGATCTTTTTATTAGATTTAATTAATGCAAATTATTTCTTTTTTTCATCGCCTAGTCTTGGTTTGCTTGTTTCCATAAAATTGCAAATTAGAAGGATCTTTTCTTTTTATATCTTTATATTTATTATCATTATTATTAATAGCTGTTTCTAATTACATGACTGAGATCGATTACCATTTATATCAAGCTGTCACTTGGTGACAGTTATGATGTTCAATTTCTTTTCAACCTTCACATTCTTGCAATCAAGGCTATTAACAGACACTGATTCATTTACGCCTTTGATACACACAGGACCTTCTTCAGTATGGTAAGTCTACACGCACTTGTTAAACAATAGCCATTGCTCTTCAGTACGGTACTGGTTTTTCCGCTTCTGTGTTCAATTTTGTCCCACTTTGAATTGCACATTTGGAAGGCAATCTGTGATGGTTTTCGTTCAAAGAAAGTAGTCTTATAATCTGTCGGTTCTGCTATTATTGCACAACGAATAATTAAATGGGTCTCCAACATCGAAGTTTTCGCATTTTTGCTTCCAAAGACATAAACAAAGCCTTTCCTTCCTTCCGAGAATAAAACGATGTTGCTTATCTCCAGGTCGTGTCTAAAAATGCTTGGGCAAATGAATTTTCAGGAACGCCAATACGTAAGGACTTTTTTGGAAGCGTCACTTTTTCTATTTCTCCATCTCTCGGTTTCACAACTAAGTGCGGGTTTAATGGTATAGGAACGTTCTTTTTAAAGTGGTATAAAATATCGATTGAACGTTTCATGTGTTTTAAGTTCCGTCAGAGATTATTCTGAACTGAGACCTAGCGAGCCAAAGAGGTTAAAAAATATCTGTTTAACAAAAATGGCTATCGATGTAGATCATAACACTAAATAAATCTTCAAAGTTTTACAAACTGCCGAGTCAAATTCCTTAGGTGCATTTGCAAGTATAAACATCAAATATTTTTTATAAAAAGAGTGCGATTCTTGTCAAGGAATGGTCCACAAAAATGGCTTATTTTCATCGCTTTAAAGTGCAGTTACGATCATTCTGAACATGTTCTGTCGTCCGGTTTGAATGATATCTTGAATAAAAATCAAAAATCCTGCCTGACCAAAACAGATTAACTGCTTCTAAGTATACTTTCTTGCTTTTGATAATCTAAACTAGAGATCCATTCCACAAAAACAAAACAAATACAAACGCGAACATTCCGCTCGTTGCACGGGGTTTATCCCTGTTCCACGAGCGTGACACACGCGGAGAATTCACCTTTCGCACGAGGGCCAAAGGCATTGACCGGACGTTGAATTAGCCTTAATGTTCAGGCCCCAGTTCAGTGTTCAAAAGTTGGATAACGCTATCCACCGGATAAATCGCTATTCAATGGATGGGAAACTAATTGCGCTACTCAGTGGATAGTGATTTATCCAGTGGATAGAGCTATCTACCTTTTGAGCAACTGAGGTCAGGTGTGGAAACTGTTGCACGGAATAGATAAGATCTATTACGAAATTCCTAATCCCATTCTTTTCAAGTTCCCAGTCCTCGCCTTACTGTCTAAATAATAATAATAATAATAATAATAGTAATAATAATAATAATAATAATAATAATAATAATAATATTTATAGGGGGAGCCCAACTCGCCAAGGCGGTTTTCAGTGGGGCCCTCATGCATTAATCTAACTAATTAATTAATAATTACGAAAAAAGTAAAATATGTTTACAAGTAAAACAAATTTAAAAATTTAAAATCTTAAAATCGATTATACAAAAAAATATCAAGGTTTAAAATTAGCTGAGATCTTTTAAAAAAGTTTTTAACTTGGATTTAAAAATAGATAAAATATTACACTCTTTTAAATCATTTGGAAGGCTGTTCCAGTCTTTCGCGGCGTGAAAAATAAAAGTTTGTTTACCCCAGTTTGTTCTGGGTAGGGGTAAGCGAATATCATTAGAGCGTCTTGTATTATATGAATGAACAGCTTGACTTTTAGTAAAATTAAAGTTGAAATCGGTTTCTCCAATAAGACACTTGTGGATTGCAATGCAGCGATGAAAAAACCTTCTTGTGGACAGTGACTTCAAATCTAGACTTTTCAGTGCTTCAGTTGACGAGCTTCGGGGTGGTTGCCCCAGCATAACTTTAGCAGCTTTATCCTGTAGAATCTGTAATTCTGACATGATGTTGTCATTGTTTTTGTCCCCCCATATAACGTCTCCGTAATCAAAAAGAGGAAGGATTAGGGAATTGTACAAGGCAACTCTAGCTTGTAGCGGCAATAGATTCCTGATTCTCCTAATTAGGCCTATTCTCTGATTAATCTTCGTGCTGATAGCATCGACATGATCTGCCCAGGACATAGACTGTTGAAGCGTTACGCCTAGGTATTTGAATGATTGTGTTCTTTCAATGCTAGTGCCCTCTTCTTTAACCGAAATGCCTTGAATACGATTCAGTTTCTGAGGACTTTCAAAGATAACAAAATTACATTTGGATATATTTAGTGTCAGGAGATTTCTAGAGAACCACTCAGACACTGTCCCCAAGTCAGCATTGATGTGATGTTCAAGATCACTGACGCTTTTGGATGAGTAATAGAGTACAGTATCGTCCGCATAAAGAATAATATCGCTTGCCAGGTGACAGTCCGGAAGATCATTCACGTAAATTAAAAACAATAAAGGTCCCAATATACTGCCATGGGGTACTCCAACAGGCATTTCGGTAGATGCAGAGTGAGCATCTCCAACTGATGTAATTTGAGATCTGTTTGTGAGGTACGATCTAAACCACTGGGTGGTAGAGGTGGTAAGACCGATGTTCGTCAATTTTTGCAGCAGCAGGGGATGATCCACTGTATCGAAGGCCTTAGACAGGTCCAGAAAAACAGCACCTGTAAAGGAACCAGCGTCCATATTCTGGAGGATATTGTCTGTGAAATGAGATAGGGCTGTTCCAGTTGATAACTTCGGCCTGAAACCAAATTGCTTAGATGTAAGGATACCATTGTTCTTAAGATAAGCGTACAGTTGGGTGTGCACGGCTTTTTCTAGAATTTTACTGATCGTTGGCAGCACAGTAATGGGTCTGTAATTGTTAGCATCACAATTAATTTACCAATCAATTTATCTAGTATCTATCTATTCATCAATCCATCCATCCATCCATCCATCCATCCATTCATTCATTCATTCATTCATTCATTCATTCATTCATTCATTCATTCATTCATTCATTCATTCGTTCATTCGTTCGTTCGTTCGTTCGTTCATTCATTCATTCATTTATTCAATCATTTATTTATTTGTTTGTTTGTTTGTTTATTCGGGCAATCAAGGGGAATGTTACGGAGAGAAGAATTTTTTTGTTTTGTTCGTAGGCGGACAAATTTACAGATGAAGAAATATCAGGTTTGGAAGATCATTCTTTCATTCATTTATTTATGTATCATTTTAATTCATTGATTTACTTTTGTTGGTTTAAGGATGTCCATAAAAATTATACAGTCAATAAACAGATAGAGATAAATAAAGAATGATGGTAAATTTTCAGCTCGGTGGAGAAATGTGATCCTATATAGCAGTATGCCGGACGTATGTCATACATGAACCTTGTATATGGCCTAGCTTGCCACGAGTCCTTCGTAGCTCAGTGGCTAGAGCATTCGACCAGTCGGTGCGGAAGGTCATACGTACAATTCCTATCGGAATTTCCCGTGCTCGCGACATGTTAATCACATCATTTCTCAGATAATGGTTGCTTTTTCACCGTCCTTTCCTTATAGAGTACAGGGAGGCTTTTCAGCTGTTTGACAAGGATGCTGGGGGAACAATAAGCATAAAAGAACTCAAGCAAGTATTTGAAGCGTTAGGACAGAGTCCAACTGAGGCGGAAGTCCAGGAAATGATATCTGGGGTCGATAAAGACGGTACGTATATCCCGCTAGCAAGGAATATGACCCTTAAAAGTATGAGGAATGATTCTGGGGTTTACTTAAAGTGAAGGCGGTACTGATAGCCCGCCTGCAGTGGATATGTCTTGGGAAGTACGGGGAATGAATGATATCTGGGGTAGATAAATACTGTAGGTATTAAGCTCGCTAACCAGGAGTATTACCTTGGAAGTATAAGGAATGATGGGGTGTATAAAGGCGGTATGGATAGCCCGCCTGCAGGGGAAGTAAAATACCTGGGAAGCACAGTCAATGAAATATGGGGTAGCTGAGGACGATACGTATAGCCTACCAAGAATGTCTACCTTGGAAGTACAGCGAATGGTATTTTTGCAGTGAAATTTCGTTCCAAGCGTCTGTACGTTCTCCTACACTGGGAACTTCTTTTTCGATTTTCAGTTTTAAATATATATAGACAATTTATTTAAGGGGAGGGGACAGAAATATCCGCACGAACTACAGACTAAAGAAAGCGACCGTAGTAATAAAGCAACTGTGACTCAGTACCTACAGATGAAACAAACGCATCCCTAAGCCAGAGCTATGAAAATCTGATGAAATACATGATCTTCCCGAAAAGAGGTGTTTAATCGTCTGCATATTTATGTGGCAAGCATACAAGACCCATCGTTATATTGCATGATTATGACCTTTACAGGAGTTCAGTATAGGTACTTTATACACTGATTTAGGAACCCATATGGGGAGCATGAAACCAAATCATGGTTTTGAGTCTGATGTTGAAAAAAAACTGAGTAGTGGCGATTCGTCCCTGTTGAATCACCGTCAATTTATAATTAATTTCATTTCACGACATTTTAACACAAAACGACTATACTAGTTCAGAGTATGCCAGATTATGGGGATAGGATGTCTTAATACAACGTCAGGAGTGACAATGAAATATTTTCCATGAAAACAGGTTAATTAGTTTGAAAATTAAAGGCTGCAATAAATACAAAGCTTCGAGACACTTTGGCGTTAAAATGTTCTCCTTCTCATGAAGTCTAAAGAATATAGGAGGCAGTATAATAGGGTTTGAAACCACACATCTTCAAAACTGGGCAAGCCTTTTAGACTCGTTTCTTGAGTTGACTTTATCATTCAATCACTCCTTTCCCCAGGAAGTGGTGAGATAGATTTCGATGAGTTTTTGCAGTTAATGGCCTCCAAGCAAGCCAATATGACGATGGAAGACGAGTTGAGGAATGCGTTCAATGTATTTGATAAAGACGGCAGCGGTTACATCTCGTCCGACGAACTCAAACAGGTCTATAGTCTCTTTTAAAAAATACGAAATAGCACCATAAGAATCATCACTAATCATCATCATCGTCATCATCATCATCATCACATTATCTTCCGGCAGACGCAATTATGTTGGAGGAATGACGTAAACACAACGTCTAGCAACATTTCTTTCTCTCAGAAGTTGGATACTGATCTCAATAATTCAACTCCAGGAGGGTTCGCCTACACTTGACAGTGGAGTGAATTGGGCTAATACTAACCACGATAAAGTTCAAACAACGCTATATCACTTAGTAAGAGGTTTTAGTAAGTTGGTGTTGTTCTTGCTTCAAGCTATAGACGACTTATGCCTGTGCCTATTTTTTGCATATGGAGTTCCTCAAGTAAAAGCAGGGTTCTCTGTTTAGTGACGTAAGCACCTAGGACCCTCCCTGGATGAGTTGCGAGACCATCCTTGTCCTCAGGGTCTTTAATCTCCAAGAGAATGAACCCCGGGAAAAAAAACACCTTAGAAACGAAGTATGAGGGACCATTCCCAGCAGAACATCGCAGGTACTGAATTGTACACAAACCTTGCTTGATGCAAAATAAGTTCTTGGTCAGAGAAAAGGACTTCGGGGAGCTTCAACCCATACCTACTAGCCACAACCTTAATTACGACGCACATTTTAGTATCTGAAAATCTGGAGGCAAATACTCGGGTACAAAAATATCATCTTTGGAAGGTTTACGTTTTCCGGTTTTAGAGGTGTCTTCAACGCAGAGCGTCGCAATTAATAATAAAGTTGTGTTGTGAACTTTCAGGTTATGACTAATCTGGGTCAATCGCTGACAGACGAAGAAATTGATGAAATGATGAAGGAAGCTGATTGCGACTCGGACGGGCAAGTCAGCTTTGAAGGTAAGTGATCTTATGTGACGTTAACCTTCACCTATTTTTGCCTTGCTACATAAGCAACTCAGGAAAGCGATTTGACAAGAGCTTCAAGAGTAATAACTCATTGGGCCAAAACAAGTTTTAACCATGACAGCCCTCACTCAACTGACGTCACATTAGTTTAGGCGTCAATGTATTTAGAGCTGTTTTATGTCTCCTACTCAGAAAAGAAAGCGCAACCATTTCTAATTGATCATCTAGGTCGCGTGAAGGTCTTGGCGGTTGTAGGGCAAAGACAGTACTTTCATTTCTCTTTTATTTTTTTGTAGTCCCTGGTCTTGGCTGGGCCCCAATCGAACCCGCGACATCCTTGACTGCAGCACAGCCCTCTGACTAAGGGAATTCTACCCCTCATGCAACTGATAAAAAAAATAAATAAAAATCTGTAGCTTTATCAAGAAAAACGACAAGGGCATGGTGAACCCGCTTCTCATTTTTACTTTGTCACCAAATTTTGCAAACACGCACTGCAAGCTATCAATTTCAAAGGCCACGCTCTTGCAACCCATGCAGGGAATGTCGCTTACTGCATTATTTGTTGTCAATAACGCAAATGACGTAACTGCGATCATTATCAGCGTCTTCGTCGAGCCTACACCTCGCATTATGTAAGGGAATCCAGAAAATTTTTGCTTCAATTGGAATCCGAGAAAATTTTGCTTTTGGTATCCGGAATCCTGGGTTCTTGAAACCGGAATACAAAGTAAGGATTGGGAATCCAGAATCCAAGTTCCACTGACAAAGACTGGAATCCAGTACTTAGAATGTGGAATCCACGGCGTGGAATGCAAAATCCAAGACCGCCTTGGATTCCTTTACATAGAGCAATACACCTCTTTTAGCATAGCAATGCGTAGCCTAAGAAAACAGCTGACATTTGGCGACGCTAGCACTGGTTTCCCCGCCAAATGACGTCTGAGAAACGAGTGCAGAAATTACATACTGATGACGTGTCACTAACCAGATCTGGGTAGTGCTTCTGATTGGTTGAATCAAATTTCCCACGCGGCACCACCGAAGTACTGCCTAGATCTGGGTAGTGACGCGTCATCAGTATGGAATTTCTGCGCTCGTTTCTCAGACATCATTTGGCGGGGAAACCAGTGGTAGCGTCGCCAATGACGGCTGTTTTCTCAGGTTAAGCAATGCAGGGCAAAACGTTTATAGCGCGCCTGTCCGTTTCGTAGTACAAGAAAACGTTTGTCTTGATAAAGTATAAATGAAGTGCGTCTTCACCTGTAAAGACCAAATCCCGGTAAAACTTTGTGTTTTCTCATTTCAGAGTTTGTGCAGATGATGACCAATATCGCGTCATAAGGCAACGGACGGACTCTTTTATCATAGATTTTTCAAACTATTTTCAAGAGGTTACCTTTCTGTTTTACCCTGTTTTACTTTGGGTTCAAATTATCAACAAACACAAGTTTCTTCGTTAGTCTCACTAGAGGTTGTTAACATTTTAAAATTCCTTGAAAAGCTCATATGAGTAAAAGGAAATAGCAGGCCTTCTATGCACCCCCACTTTTGAATCAACGATTAATGCAGAAGTTGACGATCTTGGTCATTGGATAAAGCTCGTTATGTCATGTAGTCTTGTCGGCTGTGACTAAAGTGGATACCCCAAAGTTAGGCCGTTCCCTTCACTTAAAATGCATTAAAACTCAAACTATTACAAGAAGAAACTCTGCAGAGCTTGACGTTTGAGTGTACTCTTAAACCAAATATTTGTATTGCTTACCTTGAATATATCAGCATCTACCACACCATCGAATCACCACCAGAACTACTAGAAAGGTGATACAACATACTCATATGCCATTTGCTTATTGCATATAATTTGAAAGAGTAACCGTTGCCTTGTCAGCCGTTGCCTTGTCCGTAGGCCTCATTATTTCGCGTGGCTAATGCGTTTCGGATCACCTGGTCTGAGCGAGTTCGCCACCGAAATGCCTTGACCGAGATTGCGTGGGAAGACGCCGTACAGAGACTAGGCATGGCAATGTCTACCGTAGCGTCAGAGCAAAACAGGGAAATGTTGTTTATGGGCAACGTGTTTTGCAAACAGTGAGATCTCTGCGTGTTGTTTCAATAGTGTTTCGAGGGCACGACCTTCTGAAAATCCCAAATATCCCCAGCAAGAAGCCACACTTTCGCTATGGAAAAAAAAAATTAGTTCCCCGAGAGAGCGGCGGAAATGGAAATGGGTCTTGGTCAACACCTAAAAGGCGCTTTACCTAACGTGCGTACGGAGCCACACTAGCCGGAAAATGAAAAAAAACCCAACCATAAGTGAGTTTAGTACCTTCCTTAAAAGTAGCAAATCTAGGGAACAGTTTCTTTTACGGTTAACTGTTTTTTACCCTATTTATGGCTAACGGTTAAAATTTTTCAATTTTTACGGCTATCGAGTAAATTTTTGGCCGTTTTATGCCTATCGGTTAACCCCATTGAGACCCTCACAAAATAGCTACCGAAGAATTACTACAGAGGTTGCAGTAATTCAAATAGATATATGATATTATTTTACCCGTTCCATTCAGTAAGTCAAATTCTTCTCTACTAACTAATTAAAGAGTGGGGGCTCTTCGACTTTTCGTACAACCTCGCTATTTTCTAAATTTCTTTTAGGCAGCAGTAGGAAGCTAAACAAAAACTGATAAATATCTTGAACGACTAATAATAACAATTATCTTTCAACATGAGGGTAATTTAAGAGACACGGCTCCCAAAAACAGACATACAAACAAACAAACCAACAAAAACAGAACAATTCAATACAGGGCCCAGATTGACTTTGTAGCGTAAAGGTTTTAAACGGATTTATTAAGGCCTTTAGTGCCAAGAATGAAATGTACGCCCCAGTGACACACTTTCAGTTCTCATCAGTCTATGTTCTAGTATAGCAAAAGACCATTTACAACCTAGAAATTGCAACGGACACTTCAAGCCGAGTTATACTAAAGAGTCTGCGGCCTCTTTAAATTAAACCAGCGAAAGAACACTACAATAGAGGGGGTGGTTTTGGAACATGACACAGACTCAACTCAGT